>JANHFX010012054.1:65070-94349 GCA_027560015.1 Chloroceryle amazona | reverse complement strand
GGGCCGGGCGAGGTGGTCCCACCTGGGGATGGGGCGAAGCGGCCAGCTCCGGGCTTGGGGGCTGAAAGCTGCGCTGTAGATGGCTGAATGGACCGGGCGTGTAGTGCTGCCGGGGGTTCTCTCCTTCTGGGACTTTGGCTGCTAATTGAGTATCTTTAGATAGTGGACATGCCCATAATAACTGGGCAAAGCAAGTCACTGAAGTGCATTATTAAAAGAGTTTATACCGCCTCCCTCCCCCATTTCTATGTATTAGATTAACTTTTATGTATTTTGAAAGATTCTGAAAGAAGAGATAACGGTGAAAAGTTCTGTGGTTCTAAAACTCTGTGAGTTGAGCACTGACAGCTTCCCGGGGTGTGAAAACGGCCCTCATGCTTTGAAGACCATAAAGTGAAAACTAAGAATTGCCATGAGCATTACTAGACTCGACTTCCTCTCCTCTCCTATAGCTCTTTGCCGCTTAACTTCTTGTCTTTAAGTTACTTTAGATTTTGCTGTTGCCCAGAGCTTTCTTTTAGGTAGACCAGAGAAGTAACTTAACAGCTTCTTGTGCTGCAACTTGAGATGTTCAGGGAAAAGACTTACAGTCTTTAAAAGTATCTGCTAGACTGACACAGCATGCTAGTTTTTGTAGGGTGAAGGGTAGCAGCGTTGCTCTTTCTGTGGACAGGGAACAGGTGTTAGTTACTATGAGCTCCTTAGGTCATAAGAAACCTAAATTCTCTCCCACTTCAAGGAGAAGCAATATTTCTATCTCATGTAATGGCTACTTCACTTGAAAGTTCTTCTGACTTTTAAAACTTTCTAGTTTAAATGTTACTGTGCTTGACACTATGCTTACTGTATTCTATTCAACTTTAAAATGCTATATGCTATAGTGTCTTCTACCCTTAGGGAAATAAGGTCTGGTGTAGTAAGAAATATTTCTCCTTTTGCTCATTTCAAATCTCTTAGTTTTGTGACCATGCCTTCCACAGAATACTGCTTTAGTTCCCGTGTTAGGACAAGTGGGGAAATGTCTGATTTTTTATCAACAAAATATAAATCTTTGCTTTATACTGTACGCATTCTGGTACAGATGCTGCAAGGCCAGTGTACCTGTTACAGTGAGTGACAGTAGTGTGTGTTTCTTAGAGTACAGAACTTTTGACATATTAAACCACACTAGCCACTCCTACTCAGCTTTAAATTCAGTGAAATGTAAAGTACTTATGCAAGGCTGCTATTTTTGTTTGTTTGGTTTTTATTAAGTTGTCTTTGAAAATCTAACCAAACAGTGCAGTATGTAGTTGATTTCAGTATGTAGTTGATTTCAGTCATAAATTGTTATTATTTTACTTTTGAATATTTAATAACCCACAAGCTGTGGAGAGCAGCAGGGATTATCAGCCATGTTTTGTCTCTTGAGGTCATGTAGGATTTTTCATTTACATATCATTTTAGAGGATAAGTTCTGTTGAGGGAAAAATACTGACTGTGCTGCAGAGCTTCAGCGGAAATGAGTTTTGAAATATGTCTCTCCTGACCATATTTACAGAAGAGACAGTAAAGCTGACTTGATGCTGTAATATTTTGAAGTTGCCTAAGAAATGTAAGAAACTACAGTATGTGCACATTTTTCTTTTCAGGTAGAATTAAACTTCTATATTACAAAAGTTAGAAAATACTAATTTGTGCACAACCTAGTGTCTAAGTGACTGTAAAAACACAATGTTTATAATACCTGATAGGCCGTTCCATATAAATTGAAGGTAGAGCAAATATGCTTAATGTAGTATACAGACATTTTGCATTATAATTGGAGTGGTCCCACAGTAAGGTCAGACTTAATTTTAATGTGGTTTGGCTACATTAATTCTGAGTGCTGCTTTCCAAAGTAGTATGCCGAACTGTAATATGTGCTTTGTGAAGCAGCAGTTGACTATTGTGAGAGCTGATCAAATTCTCAGCAGCCTTTTCCTGGCGTTCTTTGCACGGTTTCATTCTCTATCTAAACATCTAAGGCTCTGGGAGTATTCCTGAAGAGCACAGATGATATGGTCCAGTTTAGTTAGGTGTTACCATCACATTGTATGGCCATCATGTCTACTTGGGCTTTGTCCTACAGTTACTATTTGTGGTGAGAGACTACATTTTCTTTTTCAAATCAAACGAGGTACTGAATAAATTAGTATCTCTTGAAAGACTTACTTTATGCATATAGTAGGTGTTCCTATTAAATTATATTTCAACAGAGATTTAAATCTGTGTGTATGCACAATTAAGTAAGAGCATGTAGTTTTCTTTGGTGCACCTGGAGGAGGGTTTCTCTGTTGTTAACTTATGAATTAGGAAGAAGAAAACTTCTTAGGTCAGTTGTAATAGGAAGTCTTTTTTTCTTCTTGATTATTAAGTAATTATTGATTTCCTAACTTCTTCAGGCACCTAATTTAATGGATATTTCAAATGTATGTTTAAAGTGCACTTGCTTAAATGCTTCATATAGTGAGGTCCAGCTGTAGCTGGACTCCTGAAGCACAGATTTTTCCTTCTCATTTGTTTCTGTGGGTTAAACATTAAGTCCATTTCCTGTGCTTTTTGCCAGTGGTGGACTTTATAATCTATTTTAATTGCCTTGTGAAAAAGCAACATAGTCTAGGTCATTGTCATGTAGATGATACAGGAAATTTCTTTATAGAAATACTCATATACTTGTATATTTCCATAATAAGCCTACTGTTTTGCCAAAATTAATGAATACTGTATTAAACAATCCAAAAAAGTAGCATGCATCTTGTACAGGTGATCTCATGGCTTATTGCTGTGCAGAAGCCTTCATGTTTTTCCTCTGATTTTTGAGGCCTTCTCTCTTCATCTTAAGTCCTATTTTAGCAACAAGTTCATGTATTCAAAGATGAGAACTGCATAAGTTTTGGTTTAAGTGGTTGAAAGTTCAGTGGATTTACAAGTGTTTTAAGTAATGGTATACCATTTAAAGTGTTTTAATATGATACAAACAGTAAAACTGAATTGTGGTGTAATATAATTGAACAGATACCTTTATGAATTTGTTTTATGAGCAATCATTTGTAGTTTTATTTTATTATTTAACATATGGAGAAACGGGCACAAGAAGAAAACACCATCTTTTGAGGGGGGTGCGAGGGGATATTTTTTACTAAGGTTTCATGGAAATTCCACACAGAAAAGACTGTCTTGAAAGTGTTTTGACATACAGTTTTCAGGGATGATTTTCTTATCTCATAAACATAATTATACAAATACAGTGATGAACCTGTCCATATCTGTGGAAATTTTGGGGATTGTCTTGCTGGAACAAAAATAAGGACAAAATGACAGCTTAAGAACCTATCATCTTGATATGTCTCTTGGGATTTTTTTTTCATGTAAAAACTTCTCTATTTATATCTTTCCAGAGAGATTAATTTTCCTGGATATCTTGGCCTCACATATTTTAATTAGATTATATCTTTACAATATCTTTTCCAGATCCTAAAGTGGAGCAGGACTGAGTTAATTGTATAATAACTGCTGAGGTTTGGTAGCAGTCATTCTCTTCTATTAATTCAGATTCTAAGTGAAGCCACTGATTCTTTATATTCCCTATATGATATTCTGATGGTGAACATGGAGTGACAAAAATACAGCTTACTAGTGAGAATATCAGAAGTAGCTCACATTACCTTTGAAAAATGCATCGCTTCTAGTTGTTTTAGTCATAGAATACTTGGGGTTGGAAGGGACCTTTAAAGATTGTCTAGTTCCAGAAATGGGCATCTTATGAAGCAGAAGCCCCAACACTGCCAGTAGAAACTCTTGAGGGCTGAAGCCTTCAGAGTAGAGCTAGGGACACACTTGAGGTGAAATGCTTGCAGCCCACGGCAGGTCTTAGGGAGATGGGGAATCACCAATTATGTTGTTGTATAATTCAAAAATGCATAACTTGCTTCTTAAATTAGGATAGAGTGACAGGAAGGGCAGTAGAACAGGATACATTTCTTAGTCTCAAATACACGATTTCCTTACCAATTAAAAAAAGTTTGCCACTAAAAGGAAGTGGAAACTTAGTAATTAGCATTTATGCTTTGAAGTCATTTGCTTTCTCCTGGTTTAGTTACTTCTGATAGGCATTTGTGCTGTCCTGATCAATTTCTGCGAATGTCCGAGTTATCTGTGGATTATGGACATAACTTCCAAACCCAATTCCAACACTGTTCAGCATTTCATGCAAAGATACCAACAATAAGCTGGTTCTTGTCCAAAGAAGGAGCTTAATTGTTTCCTCTAGTGTCTAAAGTAGCTGCTGTCTCTAGTCTGTTATCTTCAGCCAAAAATATATATGAATAAAAGCAACACTAGTATGTAGTGGCCTGTTACAGAGCACAGTGTTTTCTGTCCGTCACATGATGTTTCATTTTGAACAAAGAATCCCTGCAAATGAATTCTCATACTGTCATTAACAATTACTGTGTTAATAAAGTCCTTGAATGAATCAGCATGAGTGTTCTTGTGCCGTAATATTGAAACAGGTATCCTCTAGATAAATTTTGTAATTTGATTCTGTCAGGTTATCAAAGGAGTGGGTTTGGGTTTCAAATACCATATACAATGGTGTCTCTGCTTTAATTGTTTCTTTTTTTTCAATTAAGATTTTCAAACTTGTAAAGTGATTTCCAAAAAAATTAAATGTAGTCTATGTCTTAATGGGCCAGTTGGCTTGTTGTCTACTAAATGCTTCATTTGCTATGAGTAAGATAAATTATTTCTATTAATAAGAGACCAGCTGCTTCATGAATATTGTCTTTACTACAATGGAAAATATTGATGCTGTGGTCACTGAACTTGTACAGATCTCTTGGGTTTTTGTGGGCAGAAGTACAACAGCAATTTGCAGTTTCCTGTAATAGTAAATAATTTAATTTTCAATCTCAGTGAAAAATAGCCAGGACAATACAGTCCTTCTTTCTGCTGAATGATATGTAAAGCTGTGCTATGTATTTGCCTCTCTTTTTTTCCAATAGTTCCCAAACTGTCATTATAAATAAATTTTGAATATAGGAGAATTGGGTATAATGGATTTCCTTTGTTAAATCCAATCTTCTGCTAGTGTTACATCATGTAATCTCTACTTGTCAAACTTCATTATAAAAACAGTTTTTATCCTTACTGTTTCTGCTAAAAGGTCATTCTAGAACTTTATTAGTCTGAGGCTTGAGAAGTTCATTAAATTTCATCTGGAAATTGAAACATGTTTGTGCTCATTTTCCTTTCACTTGAGATTTTTGCAGTGTTTACTTGGATTTGCTTGGGGAATAATCACATCCTTTTGATAGACTGAACAAGCTGTTCTTATCTCTGCTAAGAGTTTCACTGTTTTCTTGGTAATTTTAGTAGATCTTTTCTCGGCCTTTTTGAATTTGCTTTTAAGTGTCCAGGTGTTTTCAAGTAAAAGTTGGGGAAACAAAAGTAGTATAATAATATTCAACAGTTTGATCTTGGCTGATCATCTTCTGTGAGAACATCAATCACAAAATCACAGAATGTTAGGGCTTGGACAGGACCTCTGGGATCATCTAATCCAACCCCCTACCAAAGCAGGTTCACCTACAGCAGGTTGTACAGGAACGTGTCCAGATGGGTTCTGAAAGTCTCCAGAGAAGACCCAGAGAAGACAACTCCACAGCTTCTCTGGGCAGCCTGTTCCAGGGCTCTGCCAACCTCTCAGTCAAGAAGTTTTTACTGTGTCTAGGTGGAAATTCCTGTGTTCTAGGCTGTGCTCATTGCCTCTTGCCCTGTCACTGGGCACCACTGAAAAGAGTGGCCCCATTCTCTTGACACCTGCGCTTTATGTATTTATAAGCATTGATAAGATCCCGTCACAGTTTTCTTCAGGGTAAAGAGATTGAAGTTTCTCAGCCTTTTCTTTTAAAAGAGATGCTCCTTAAATGAAATCAATGTTTATGCTCTTCTTTTGACTATGTGCTTCTACAGATTCCTTAAGTGTATATGATAGAAGGTGACAAAGTCAGGATCTTGCAAGCAGTAGCAAAGAAGTAAATATTAAACTGAAGGAAACTAGCTTGACCTTCTCCCATAATAATATGAGACTGAAGTACTATTGGGCAGTAATCTAATCTCCCATTGGTACCCTCTGATGTGCAAACATCTTTAATTAGAAAAATAATGTATTACACAGCATATTATGAATTCTGGTCTACGTTACAGGATAGTTTTTCAGATCAATTGGAAGTTACCTACATAAATCTCTTCCCTGTCCTCAATTATGCAAACTTGTATCTCATAGGACACCAAAAGCTTAAACAACATGTTGTTGTTGCACTGGTATTTTGCTTAGTATAATTCAGGCATGGAAAAAATAGTATAGAAATTGTGTACATCTTTAGAAGTCTTACCTTTTAGCTTAATATTCAAAGCAGGATACAAGGTGCTGTAAGGCCTAGGTCATACAGTTGGTTCTACTACTGATGTTACTTAATAATTTGCAGGTTGTTTATAGAAGTGAGGTTTGCATGTTAGATGTGTCTGTTTACAAAGGTACTCTTGGTATCCCCAGTAGGATTGTTTTTCTTTTGTAAAGAGCCTTTGAGTCAAGTAAACATGAAGAAAGAAAACTGGTAATAATAAGAAGAGTTGATTTTGTCAAGAAAGGTTGAACCAGATGATCCTTGAGGTCCCTTCCAACCTGATACTCTATGATTCTATGATTTGATCCTGTAGAACTACAAGGACTAATAAGCCTCATATAAATTATTCTTTGCCTCTTGTGCTCTAGGAAAATCTTTTTCTTCCTTTGGTTTCCTGTAGGTGAGGACACCTCAATCATATTTTTATTCTTCCTCCTCACCCCCTCTTTTTTCTATTCCCTCTTTTCCCTTCCTTTTCATCGACAACAGTCCAGTGTTCTGTGTCAGTAATGTCTCCCTGCTCTGTGTTAGTAGCCAAATTCTCCCAAAGTCAGGATGGAAAAGTTGATTCATATTGGTCTCAACATCAGTCCTTGAATAATATTTAACAATTACATTCCTCTTTTTGAGTGTTTGCAGCAAAAGCCGTTTCCTAATTGCTTCTTGTCTATATAGCTTCTGTGTAAGTTCTCCTCTCTTCCACCGTAATAACTAAACTGCCATTGTGGCTTGGTATCATGTGCTTTACTGGTGAATAGTTGATTAGGTCTACTCTGGGGTGGTGTTGTTTGTTGTTTTTTTTTAAATAAATCTTTCGCCTTGTATAAGAGAGCTGATGCAGTCCACTGAGCTGGTATAGTTTACTTTTCATAACTGTTGCTTTTTTACCCTATTTTCTGTTAGTTTCTAATCTTTCTGTTAGTTCTTACCTTTGAACAGTTATAAATAATTGCTCGATATTCAACCTAATGAAGTTCAACCTAATGGAGCATTTGTTTTGGATCATTATCTTTGTTTCTTAAATGTAGGCATATATTTGCTATGTTATGAGAGCAGACTTCTTGATTGATCAGTTGAAACTTCTTGGGTCTCAAGTCTTGTGTTTTCATGGTTGAAATTTAGTGGTAAATTTTATCTGTCCTATCCCCTGTTTATGGTGCTCTTTCTTATTATTATTTGTGTAATATTGTTTTGCATTTTTAATGTACACATTCATATGAATTTCTCCTGCTGTTTTCAATATTAATTTTATTTTGGACCATACTTTCATCTATTTTGGACCATACTTTCATCTTCAGGCTGCATCTTTTTCTATCATCTTTATAGCACGTTGGCTACCTTTACTCTCTGTTCCCTGATGGCTTTTATAGTTTAAAAAGCTGTTTCTCCTTTCTAAATTCTACTTCAGTTTGGTTTTGACTGCAAAAAAATAGAGTTTTCTAAGTATTAATGTGTTCATGAAAGTATCCTGAATTAGGCTGAAACTACCCAGTGTCTGGTGGGAGTGCATAGACTTTACCTGCAACTGCAAGAGCGCCACAGCATCACACTGGTAGCTGACTGAGCCCTTGTGTTGTTGGAGTTCCACTACTTTTTGGTACCAAACCTGGTTATCCTAACTTCTTAAAATACATCAATAAACAGGTCTAGTTGAATACTGATTCCATTCCCTGTCACCCCCTGCCAAGTCCAGGAATTGCTGGTTTCATCTCCATATCATGTCTTCAGTTAACCTTGATTTCATTGTGTTTTGCAAAGTTGTTGTTCTTGCAACTAACATTCAAGGTAATTCCTGTGGTACCTTTGCAGTTTCTCTGTATACAGTCATATTTAAATTCAAGGTCACTTAATTACTCAGATCTTTCTTTTCTGAAGTATGGAACTTTGGTCTCTTTCTTTCTCTTATTCTCCTGTTTCATTTTAAACTAAATGAGCATATGATTATTTAAGTTATTTTGTCAGACAGGATTTTGTCAAGTTACATATTCACAAAACTTACCACAGTCTAGACCAGTCCCTTACTAAACAAACCCATGTGGTTTGGTGTATCAGGTGAATTAGGACATAAATTTGTGCTTTTTTTGTCCCCTCTACTTCAGAAAGGTGTCTATGGATGTTGTCTACTGGATGTCACACTAATTGTGCAGTAATTTTCAATACTTTTATCTCCTATTATCTCCTATTCTAGCACCTCTGTCTTTGCCCTCTCTTGTGAAGAATGGTTGAGCTATCCAGTAGTTGTCCCAGAATTTATGACCAAAGGAGGTTACTGGAAAGCACCTCTCTGAAGCTGCATTTTGCTGTGTAGTTTTAATCCAGCTCTATGGTTAAACAAACAAACAGAAAACCTCCAGAGCCTGCCCCTTCCTTTTTTCCCCACTCTCAGATCTTGTTTCCACCCCTTTCTGTCCTGTAAGTGGTTTTAGCATTGCTATTTGCTCAGCTGTGTGCTCTACCAGATCAGTGAGCTAAACTAACTGTTAATCTTTGCTGAATAATTTTCCATGTATGCCAGTTTCCTGATTTGGTTAGTTATGCAACTGTGGAAGTGTTCATCCTGGCAGAGCACTGGAGAACCTGGGAATGGAAGCAATTGTTGAAGTTGGTGGGTGAGAGGAATAATAGGACAGAACATTAAACTATTGTTTGATGGCAGTGACAGCTTAATTGCACATCAAACTGTAGCCAAAGTTAGTGTACAAGTTTCCCGTGACATCTAAGTCACATTTGTCTTGTCTTCTATAATAATCTTCTCCTCTGGAATCTAAAGAGGTGTGACATTTGAGCTTTGTTCTTGTGATGGGTTGACCTTGGCAGGGTGCCGAGTGCCCTCCCAGCTGCTCTCTCACTGCCCCTCCTCATCAGGATGGGAGAAAATAAAAGTTTCTGAGTTGAGATAAAGACAGGGAAATCACAACTCTAATTGACAATTCTATTGCAGGCAAAACAGACTAGACTTGGGAAAATTAATTTATTGCCAGTTAATATCACAGTAGCATAAGGAGAAGTAAAACCACAACTAAACCCACCTTCATACCCCTCTTTCTTCCCAGGCTCAAATTCACCCCAGTGTGGGATTCTTCCCACAGGGTACAGACTTCCACTAAATGATCCAGTATGGTCATTTAGTGGAAGTAGGGTCATTTCCATAGGGTACAGTCCTTCAGGAACACACTGCTCCAGTGTAGGTTCCCCACACTACAGCTCCTTCGAGAAAACCTGCTCCAGCGTGTGCCCATCTCCATAGGCCGCAGTTCCTACATGGGCTTTCCACAGGCTGCAGGTTCCTTCAGGGCATGTCCACATGCTGTGGTCCTCCATGAACTGCAGTGTGGATATCTGCTCCGGCATAGTCCTCCACAGGCTTCATGTGGAGAACCTGTTTCCCCACAGTCTTTTCCACAGGCTGCAGGTGAACCTCTTCTTCAGTGCCTGGAGTACCTCCTTCCCTCCTTCTCTGACCTTTATGTCTATAGGGCTCTCTAATTCCTATTTTCTCACTCCTTTCTTCCAGCTGCTGCACAGGGCTCAGCTTTGGGCAGGGGCAGGTCTGACTTGGTCCCAGCTGAAGCCATCTCTCTCTGACGTGGGGTCAGCTTCTGGTGTCTTCTCACAGAAACCATCCATGCAGCCCTCCTCCCCTGCTACCAAAATCTTGCTATGTAAACCCAATACAGCTCTGCTCTGAGTACTTCCAGTACTTCTGTTTCTGGAAGAGACACCTTTTGGTTCCTTTTCTAACAAGCAGTTGTCATCCAGGCATTTGATGAGTGTTTAAGAATCATTTTTGGAGAATTATGAAATATAAAAGTAGTCTTCATTCTTCTTCCCCAAGTCCTCACCCTTGCTCCTGTCTCACTGCCATTCAAAAAGAGCAAAACTTCTTGGTAAAGCAAGCAACACATGGGGTAGGGATCATACTAAAGATGTTTTAGTTTTGAGTCAAGTAACTTCTTTGTTTGTTAATTGTAAGTGCACAAGAAAGGATAACTTTATGAATGTAATGTTTTTTGTGTTTTTTTTTCTCTCCCTGCTGTAATAGTTTGATTCATTTCAAGATGTGGCCAAATGTCAGTGTGAACATTTGTGGATCAGTTCTTAAAAACTGCAGTTCTTCAAAGTGCAGGTCATATTTACATGAAGAACAGACAGATGTACAGTGTTGTGGTGGTATGTGTTGAAGCTGAAAAGCTTTCCTAGATTACTAAAATGAAAATGATTAAAATACATTCTTTCATAATTAAGTCTGAAACAAAGAAATCACTAGAAACTCAATAGCCAATGTGACTGTTAACCAGGTATTCTTTATTACAGTGCTGGACACACAGGGGATTGCTTCTCCTAAAATGTGCGTGCCCTAGAGAAGCAATTATGCAGCTTATATGTGAGAACTATGTACATATTCATAGCATTTCTTGGAATAGGAGGGTTGAAGCAAATAATTTCCCAGAATACATTTGCATAGTCCATGTGCACTATGCCCTTGAGGGTCTCCTTTGAGGATCTTTGGGGAAAGGCTTGAAGTCTTCTTCATCAATGAACTTTAGAACATTGTTTAGGGTGCATGCTCCCTGCGGTCTTGATCGGCTCTGGTTTATCTCTTTTACTAAGTGAGGAGGATACTTGTTGCATCTGATGGGAGAAAGACTAACAGAAGTTCTACAAAATGTAACATTTTTGTAATACATTTAATCCTTATTTTACAAAGACTAGGTTGTCTCTTATCAAGAGGGTAGGAACATTGCAACTGCACCATTCAAAAAGTTTACATTTCACTTTAAGACTGTTCCCAGCATCTTCTCTTCCTTTTCTGTTCTACCTTGTTTGCCTTTAGACTTTTGTTTACAATTGAGGAGGAGTGATGGAGGGTGAACATAAGAACTCAGCTTTCGTGGGAGGTACTATTTTAAGTGTATTTTAAGGTGAATATTATAGAGGGGTGGTTAAGAGTCTGTTTTAGCACAGACAATAAAAAATTATCTAATGGCTTTTAAATAAAAAGTATAGTTAGTTTAGAATAAAGATTTTAGTGTGGTCTGTGTATCCAGAGATGCTTTTGTGAACCCTGTCCGGTGGTATGTGTTATTCACATAAAAAGGCTTATTAACAGTTGTCAGTCAATGCCTTCAAGAGTTGGGGACTGGCATTTTGCAGTATCTTAGGGTCTGAATTCTCCATGTGAGTTGCTCTTTTCAGAGTCAGACAGGGGAGACTATGCAGAGATCCAGTAGTTCAAAACAGAGCTGAGGAAAAGAATTGTTGCCTTCCATTGGTAGACGACCTGTTTAAACAGGACTTGGTTTAAGCCACAACAAAGTATGCTGGGTTAAAATATTCTTTGGGAATATTAAGTTTATATTAACCATGTGCACATACTTTTACTGAAATGTAATATGGTCAGTACTACTTCCACCCTCCCTTTTCCTCCATATTTCAGCAAGTTATTGTCCAAGCCTGCTGGTAAAACTAGGAAAAAATAGTTCGGTTTTGTGACATCATGAAAGCCTGAAGAAATGGTTTTTGACTGAAATCTCTGTCTATTAATTACTAACTGGGTATGTTGTACAGATTGGATATTAGAATATGTTACCTTAATTTCATAAATTGGTTGATGTAATTCAGTACAACTGAAGTGGATGTTGTAGGGGCTTTTTGAGAGTTGAAGATAAAATTGTTAGAATCACAGCAAATCTCACTCCGTTGTCCTTGCACAATCTGTTTAGAGGCATTTCCAACAAGTCAAGAAATAGTGAATGTTGACATGCCTACAAGCCAGTTCACACTGACTATGAAGAGTAGTTGGTTGGTGGAGGAGGAAGATGAGTACATTTAATAAGCTGAACATGGCCTTGCAGACTGACAGATGCCAGAAATGTATTATCTCTGCAAGTATAAGTTGAAGGGTTTTATGGATATTGGCTATATTAGTTACATTTATGAGTGGTGAGTCTCATCCTGCTGCTTGTTTTCAGGAGAATGCTGAAAAATTGTGAAGGATCAGATAGGACTTCTTGAACATCAAAGAGCATATGAAAATGCTCAATCTCTTTGAAACCATAAACACTGTAATGCATGTTTTTTGTAAGTGCTTATTCTGAAGAGAAGGTTAAAGATTTATTTATAGCACAGAAAAGAATCTTGATGGAAAATTCGTCTTTCTAACAAACCAAGGCATACGAAGATCCAAGTGTTGGCAGAAGCTTTGCAAATAATAAGAGAAATGTGCAACTTTAAAGTTAAGTAGGATATTTCCTTATAAGTGTGATAGACTTCTCATTGCTGGAAAGTCTTTAAGAAGTTTGGATTTTTTTTTATTTTTTTTCCCCAACATATAGTCCCATTCAGTTAGACCTCTTAGACTTGAAGTATTAAGTCATGAAACTCCTGTTCAGTGGTAGCTGGGCTTGTTGTTGGCATTGGCTCCTTCTAGCCTTAGAAATAAATGTTTTCAGTGTACCTACAAGTCTTCAAGTTCACAGTACATGAATGGACATATGTATGTGGAACTTTGAAAATTGAGAAGAATATAATCTTAAGACATTTTATAGTTTAATATTTGTCATGTGTTAAAGTCCTTTCAAGTGAGGCCTCAGGTGGTTCCCTTCTTACTTTGGTGTCATCATTTTGTGATTAGAAATGGAGGTGTTATGCTGTAATGACCATCTCTGGGGGGAGGGAGGCTGTTGCACGCTTTTCTTGGGTTTTGGGTTTGTTTGTTGTTTTTGTTTTGTTTTCATTTTTAGAGGGTGGTTGCTTTTATTTGGTTGGTTGGGGTTTTTTTTCTTCTTTCCTATTCTTAGTTTTGAATACTAGACTGGATGACTTAGTGTTTATACATGCACGTGCTAATACATTGCATGTGCTAATAAATTGAAACAAAAACAAACACTTGAAGATGGTAATACTATCTTTATTTCCATATATAAAGACACTAAATAAATATGTTCAGTTCAAGTTTCTATGCTATGGGCATGTAAAGAGAGCAAAACTATAATTTTTGAAAGATTCTTAATGTTAGGAAGGTACGCTTACAAGCTTATCTGTTTTAGCATGTCGAGATACAGATTGTCTGAAGTACTTCAAACATTTTAAAATTCTCGTAGTTCTTGTACTTACATCATTTTGCTCTCTACTACCATGACTGGTTTAATAGGAAAATAGACACAGGTGATTTAAAAACAGAGAAGTGTGTCTCCAAGCAAATTCCTGTAGGCATAAATGTAAGAATTGGAAATTGACCTAATGAAATTTTCTCAGAAATACAGTTGGTACTTTTGTCTGTTTACTGTGTGAACGTGGAGATTCTGCATCTTCATGTTGTTTTGGAGGCTAAGGTCAAATGAGAAATCCAAAATACTTCATTTTGTGAAGAGGAGTGTAGGCACAGCAGTACATTTCCTGTTTACATAGCTGAATCTTCTTCATGTGCTGAGAGATTTCCCGGTACACTCCTTCAGAATTTTTGAGTTTGCACTTCAAGCTGTAACTTTTGTTGCTTAGCTTATTGAAGCCACTGTCCTCTGCACCCTAGCCACTATGACACATCTCATTTTCCTGTGGAGAAAGAAACTGAGATGATGTTTTTCTAAGTCTTGCCACCTTTTGTTTATCCCTAGATTGCAGGATTGAAAATAGAAGAGTTAAGGTCATGTTTAAGTAATTTGTTTAACATTTCTTTGTGCAGGTATAATTTCCCCATTCTTTTTCTCCCATACTCCAACAAGAGAAAAACTGGACTATGGTCTAAATAAATGCAGCCAAGAGGTTCACCAGATCCAGTCACTTTCTTTGGTTCCATACATACTGAAGAACTTCTGATTTTTATATTCTTGTACAATATTGATAACTGTATCTAATACTATTTTTTCTGTTCAGTGCCTTCTCTATGAAGTTGAGATACAGCAGGTTAAAAATGTGATTATTCTTACTTTATTTATGTTACCACAGCACAACAATGATGTAATTCCTTGTCTTGTTGATTCAGTCCTTTTGCTTCTTAATGCAGTGTATCCCAAAATCTCCCTGGGAGTGGTAATCATCTTAAATGTACAAAAATGATATTGCAAGTCACAAACCATTTTTTTTTCTTTTTTTTTCTCCCACCAGCTTTCTATTAGTTTCCAAGTAACTTGTCAGTAAAATATGCCTTATGATAACTGTCACAACTCCTGTTGTCATTGCTACTCCAGAGCCTTTATCTTCTGTGAGAAGCTACAGTTTTCAATACACCCTGAGACTTTAAGACTATTTTATAGTAAAAACTCACTTACATACCTATTTCTGTCACTTGTCTTGAGGAGACATTAGGAAGCACTGAGTAGTGTGTTGCTGAATTAAGCATCAATCTTTTAATATTTTTTTGAATGTTTAATGTACCCAAGGGATTTTCATGTTGTTTTGACAAACACTTCTCGTCCCTTTGTAAATTAAACAATGATATATTCCTGCAAATGAAAGGAAATACAAGACAGCGGTGTTACTCTTACTAGTGAATACTAATGAATTGAGGGGTAATGTTTTAGTGGCTTGATATTTTTTTGTTGCTGTTTTTGTTTGGGTTGGGCTTTTAAAAAAATGTTTAAACATATAAGTGATTCAGATCTTTATGATGTTGTGGCTTGTTTTTTTGTTTGTTTGTTTGTCTATGGGGTGTGCCAGAGGGACTGAGTGAGTGCAGTGAGTAGGCACAGAGACTGTGAGGTTCTCTACCAGTGGGAGTTGGAGTTTCTGCTTGTCAAATCCTGTGTCTGGATTCTTGGCAGATATAAAAATTAGACCAGTGGAATGCCAGGTTCTTGCTTTCTTCTTGTCTTGGTTGTCCCACAGTAAATAAAACCCGTGGGTTTTATTTATTTATTTATCTTCTTTAACTTCTGCTTTAATTACTATCTTTGTATAGATAGTAATTTTGTTTGCCCTATGTTTTACTGCATATGTGCAGGTGTTGAGTAATTTAAATGGCATTTAAGTACTATGGGGAATTTCACTTCCATCTCAGTTTCTATATATGGCTTTAGTTTAAAATAAAGAAAATTTAGTATCTATAAATGGGTTAAATATTTTTTTTAAAGTTGCTTGAATTTTTTTTTGGATTTGGATATTTGTATAAAAGGCATTTTTTAGTTCATGAGGGGGATCTTAGATCATTAATACTTTTAAAATAAAATTGCATAGAAGGAGTTCAGCAATTTTTTTTTCATGAAGCTAAATAGGCTATTCAGATAATAAGGCAGTAGAACTTGGCATACTGCTATATGCCGTAGTGGCTAGTAGAAATTTTGTCATACTGTGTCTTAAACTTCATTAAAAGTGGCAAAAGTTCTTCCTTTATTGTGTGCCTGCTGCTTGGTTATTTTGTCAGGTAATAGTTTTTTTTTTTTTCTCTGAGAAACAGTAATTTTTCCTATATGCATTGTCTGGCTGTTCCTGTGAGTTTGGTTTGGAATATTCTTAAATTTATTTTTTTTTTTTGAAAAACTTTTTTCTTTTCTTTCTATTTTCTTGCAAGTTTTGTTCCCCAGCTACTCTAAAAAGTTCGAGTCTGGCTAGTAATCAAATTTTTAGGGATCAAATTTGTCCCTCTGGTTGTTCTTTGTCAGCCTTCTTTTTGCTTTCTTCCTGGCAACTTTTCCATTCCTAAATTGGATTGCAAGAAACTTCATGGAATTTTGCAGGTATGAATGCATCAAATAATACTTTCTTTGTTTGTTTTTTCTCTAATAAGCCTTAATGTTGTGGAATTCTGCTGATCGTTGAGTTGACATTGTAAAAGAACTGCCTACAGTGATTCAAATATCTTTCCAGAGTATTACACCTAAAATAAATCCCATCACTGTGTGGATGTAATTATCTTTTTTTTTCCTCTCTGTGCTTCTTAAATTTCATTTTCCCCTATTTTCTTACCTCCCTGACATTTAAGATTGTGACATCCTCTTCTACTTTTCAAGAAAAGAAAAAACTGAAAGCTGATTATCAACATCAGTATCAGCAGCAAAATTTGTTACTCAGTGTTAACACCCTTTCTTTCAATCTGATCTCCAGATTCTTTCATGTCTGTGATAAATAGTAAGACACCTTTGAGATCCAGAAAGGAATTATTTGGCAGGAGCGAGAAATTTCAATAGTGATAATACAGAAAATCTAGTAAAGTTCAATTCCATTATAAGAAGCTGCAGCGGAGTTAAGTACTTGATCCTGCCTCTGTACACTGGCAGTTCCAAAACCAGTTTTGTAGGTTAATCCTGTGAGATTCCAGATCACTGAATATTTTGCTGGCCTAAAGCCCACATCCTCTTGTGTTTCTTTTGAGAGGAATACTTTCACTCAGCTGGAATATGCACTTTACTGAGTGCAGTGCTTAGTAGAACTGAAGCTTTAAGAGAAGAATCTTCTGCTACCTTTCCTACAGCTCTACTACTGCCCTGCCTTGATCTTTAAATAAAAACATTTGTTTGGATAGTAAAATATTATGAGGATTATGTAGGTTGCTAATGAAATTTTCAAGGGTATGGAAGAAAAGATTGAAAAGCTCTTTGATTCTCACTAGGATGTGATTATCAAAAATATGTATGTCTTCACACAAAAAGCTGCTGTGTAAGCACCCCTTAGTATTCCTTTCTTTTATTTTTTGCCCTTTTTTTTTTTTATCCAGGTGAATTATGTCCATAGTCAATGGACTGTATCTTACTCATTTGACTGGTTCTGATATTGTGGGGTTGGGTTTTTTTGTTTGTTTGTTTTGTTAATGAATAGAAACACCTTCTGATAATACCAATTCCGTAAAGTTATTTAGGGATAGTTCTGTGGGAGCTTTTTGGAGCTATAGTCAGCCCTGTCTTCTGCTGAATGTGAGATATGTAGGCAACCACCTTTCTCTTGTCATTGTGTACTACTTGTCAAAATGCTATATTGAAACAAATAGCCCTAAAATCTGGTTTTGAGTCCTTTCGGTGTTTTTGGAGTCTTTCACTTTTTTCCTCCATTACACCCTCTTTAGGATAGTAATAACCCATAGATGAGACACTTTTATTTTCGTTTATTTTTCGTGTAGCTGCTTAAATCTTGAGAGGTTCTCAGTAGCTATCTGCAAATAGGATGCTGAAAGGCTATCATGAAGGGAGAAGTGATTTGGAGTTGTTAGTCTTTGTTGTCTGAGGGATCTTCCTATTTACAGTTCACAATTCTGATTAATTTTTTATTAAGCTGAATATTGCAGAAGAGGCAGTCTACTCTGTAAATTATGCTTTCAAATGAGGGTAATAAAAATGATTACTGTAAATAGTCATAGACCAAGCAGGTAGGATTTTGGAAACTAAGGTGATCATAATGTAGAAAACTAATTTTGTCCTCATTGTATGCTGGAGAGGTTTTGGACTAGTGCAGTGTTTCCCAGAAGACTCAGCAGCTTAATGTTAGTACTAGTGTCTGAAAATGGAGAAGTATTTGAAAAGGTGGTGTGAGAGGGGTTCAAGAAGAAAAGAAGATCTTTGGGGCTTCTAAACTAACCAGCAAATGTCAACTGGGTTCAGTCTTTAGTGTTATAGACAAAGAGGAGAAGGAAAAAAACATCTTGATTACTAGAGGTTGCCCAAACCCTGACAGTTTAGGAAATGCTAATCATGTCAGTGTAATGTGCCCTCTTAGTAAATATCAATATTTCTTCTGCACTTTCTGCAAAACATTACATTTTTTAAAAATTTTTTTTTCACAGAATCACAGAACATTGGTTGGAAGGGACCTCCAAAGATCATCTAGTCCAACCCCCCTGCTAGAGCAGAATCACCTAGATCAGATCACACAGGAACGCATCCAGGCGGGTTTTAAATGTCTCCAGAGAACACCATGACTCCTAGGTCTTTCCCTCTCTTCCCACTTAAAAATTCATTCTCAGGACTTGTTCTGCTTTTCAAGATACAGTCCTGAGGAAGAATTATATAAATTATGCAGGACAATGTCTTTTAATATTTCCATACTTAAAAAATATGCCAGACTTTCTTCATGCCCTTGGGAGTGAACACCCAGGAGAAGATGATGAATGATATCTAGTAAAATATTTCCCCATTATGGCCTTTAGGTGTACCAGTAAGAATTTTTTGAAGAATTTTACAGTATTAGAGATTTAATAGTGCTCTGCTCTTGGATTTATCTTTTAAAATCAAAATTCCATGGCAAAAAAGAGTGATCCTAGAACATTGTGAAAACATGTTCTGCAAAGGATGAAAGTATTTATGAAAGTTAAATTTCAAATTAAATACGAAATTATATTATAAAAATGTTCTGTCACATGTGCATACTGATTCCTGCAATGCTTTACTAAATATCAAATGCTGGTTTTTAAAAGGCCAGGTAATAAATAAATTTTCTATCACTTTTTAATGTAGACTATATAGTTTATAGTCTAGGATCTCTGAGTTTGTTGCAGCAATCTTCATTCCACTTGTTATTTCCCGTTAATGCTAGGTCTATCATTCTGTTACTGTACAGTTCTTATTGAAAGAAAAGCCTGTATCTCATATTTTTCAGGTTATCTTTTGTTACCTTGAATATTATTTGTGTTGCATAGCCTTCTGCATTTCATTTTAAAATAATTTGTGTCAGTGATAATTTTTATCAGTTCTACCAGACCCTGCTGCAGTCATGCAGATGGTAGTGGTAAGGAAATATTCATGTAACTGTACTGTTTCAGACTATTGCAGTAAATATACTCTCATTTAGTTTTTATTGCAATAATAATTTACACATACACTTGAAATTCAGAGCTTCAACCTTTAAGTCTTAAGAAACCAAAATTCTCTCAGGCCCTGCTACTTTGCTGATCTGTGGGGAGATGATGAAAACCAGAATCTGATGATTGTTCACACCCAGAAACTTGTTCTGTTTTTTCATTCAGTAGTACAAACCCATTAATTTTAAAATAATTTTGTTAGGAATATTTTGGGAAGCTATATACCAACTAGTAAAGTTACCAGATGTATAACCTCTTAACCACTGGAAATTTCAGTTCCAGAAGTCTTCTTAAACTGGAAACTTTGCTAAATCAAGGCAGAACTTGTGAGAGTTATTATTGGATTTTGTTTTTCATTTGGGTAAGAAAAGTTTTGTTTGTCATGTTAGAAATGGGGGGGAGGGGGAGGAAAGGAGGTGACCTGCATGTCGTTACTGAGAAACAGGCACTCTAAGTACTAGTTTTTGTTCGTCTTAGCTGGTGTTCTTTTTCTTAGTAACTGTGACCTCCAAAACCAATAAGAAAATAATGCTCAATGAGGCTATTTATGTCAACTTCGTACTAGTTCTCTCATCCATGTTATTTATGATTACTGCTTCCCACACTGCTTTTGAGCACAGTCCTTACACAGTTTATAATTAATATTCCACGGTGATCCTTTTTTTTTCTCTTCCTGCTATTACGAAAATTAACAGCAGAACACACAAGGTTAATTTATGTATTTAGCTTGAGGGTATGATAGCAAAGTTAAACTTATTAGGTCTTTGCTAAGTAATGAGTGTGACCAGCTTGCATTGAGGTAACTGGGTTCTTGTCTGTGCTGAGCACATCCTGAGAGTATTGTTTTGTACTGAAAGGTGCTTGTAAAAGGATTTTAGCAAGTCTTCCTTTGTGAATAATTGGCTTGATAAGAGATGTTACGATGCATTGTATGTTTAGGGAGCAAGAGAATCAGTCCTTAATAGGTGAGCTATTAAAACAGTCATCAGGAGTCACTAAGGTCTCTCTTGACTCTGTAGATTGGGGTCCTTAATTCAGGAACAATTAACAAACCAGAATTGATTCCTTTGGAGAAACTATGTATTGCCCTGCACATTAGACCCAAAGATACCTGTAGAACCATCTGCTTATTGGACACTGTAATTTAAAAGAAAATAATTTAAAATAATTAAACACCCTCCCCCCACCCCTCCCCTTTAGTGATATGTTTTTCTCCTCTTGCAGAGCATATATTCATGTGCTTTGTTGGCTTATGTCAAGGAAACTAACATGAATGTTTTGGGAAGAAGGTGTTTTACTTGGCTACTCACACAGTCTCTTGACTAATTCAAACATCATAGGCTGTTCATTGACTCATATTTACTTATGTGTTCAACTGGAGATGAAACAGGATTGCAGTAAAAACACACTGATGTCTGAAATGACCATCCATTGCAGTTAAGCATTTTATATGCTCATGAAAGGAAAAAATACTGTATTTGGAAAGCAGCATTCAAAACCCAAACTTCCATGTTTGTGCTTTGTCCATTTGGTTTATATTGCTCATTGTAAACAATAAGTGTTGCCTAGACTAACTGAAACTTTTCCCTACAGAGGATTCCAGTGCTGTTTTAAAAAAGAAATGATGATTTCAGAATTGCATCCAGTTACGGAACTTGTTTGGTTTTAATCTTGCTAAGGTTTCTCATGTTTTTCTGAAAAGTATAACTTCATGGACATGTTCCCCTTGTATTCAATGGAGGCTAGAGAAGTCAATATGTTAAGTGCTGCTGGCCTTTTGAAATAGAATTTACAACTCCTTTAAGCTGCTTTTCATTGAGAAAAGGGAAAGGAGTGTGTGCTGGAATGGAAACCCAGCCAGACAGCAAACTGTGAGCCATGCTAGTTTTCCCTTTTCTCCTCCTTCTGTTCTTACAAAACATTTTACTTTGTTGCCCAAGTGCAGAAAACTTTGCCAGGAAGAAGGGTGAGCAAAGCTTCTGTTTCCCATGACCCTCAACTCTAATGTTGTTCCAAGAACTCGCTACTTAACAAATGCCTTGATAACTGCATTCATTCCTTTCATCCCTCCCCCATCATCCATCACAGGCCAATGCAACTGATTCTCCTTGGAGCAGCTTTCTTTGCAGAGCAGGGGAATCTACTTAATGTAAAAATCATGACACCTAAAAACATTTAGAGGTATATTGTATACATTTTTACAGCTAACGGTCTGCATGACAATTGCTGCAGTGTTTTATTCGTGTTTTTCCTAGAAGTTTCTTAATAGCTCCCTGTTCATACCAGAACTTACTAAGCCTGGTTTTTATTTTTTCCCCTGGGTACATATTTGGGATGGGGTAGTAGAGGGAAAATTGCATCGCAGTCTACACATACATGTATGCAGCATAGAACTGGCAGAACAGATCTTGCCTAAATAATCAGAACTGTGGCTCCTTACAAATACATTGCAACATAGGCTTCAATTATCTTGTGAAGTTATGTTATCATATATTGCTTTATGTTTCAGTGTCTGCAAATAGGCACATGCATTTTAAAAAAAATCTCAGGATGCATTGTATGATTAAGAACAAACAGAGAAAATATTTTAAAATACTATTAAAAGACTATCTGATGTGCTGGTAACTGATGTTGCACTAGAAATCTGGGAATTCCCATGTTTTTTCTGGCAGTTTCTTGGTTGTCAGACAGGAAGTCACTCTGTTTTTTCAGCCTCTGGCAGCATCTGGTCTTAGTTTCTCTCTCCTTTTTTTTTTTTTTTGTGGTGCTTCTCTGCCTTCTCACTGCTCGCTGTCTCTGGGATGCGCCAGGAGGAATGAGAAATGATGCAGCAAGCCTGATAAACTGTGTCTATGGAAGAGGCTTGGGGGGAAGAGCTGTGGACCCAGCTCCCTGGAAGAGGCTGATATTGTTCTGGGAAATAAACATCCATGGGATGGGGGAAGAATGTGGAAGATCATGAAAGAGCATTTAAAATCCCCAGATGGAGTGAGAGAAAATATATTGAGGGTCAAAGCAAATTTGCACAGAAGAAACTTTAGGAACCTCAGATGGATAATGGAATGGTAGAAAACTGTGTAAAAGAAAAAAGAAAAAGTGTAGAGGAAAAAAGTTAACATTCTAGATTTTTCCAGCTCTTCAGTATTTCTATACATATTACACTAAGGCTGCTGCTTTAAGTTGTTTGTCATTCAATTGAAATAAACCTAAAATTAATTGTGTTTGAAAAGGGGAGGAAAAATTGTCAGGTATGCAGTTCCACATGGCTGTGTGTCCTCGAATTGGATGCCTTGGTGTGGTGTTTACATCAGTACTGCAGATACCCGAAAGAGGTTGTACACTTACATCTGAGATTTTAGAGCAGCCTTGAGTTTCATCAACTTGAGATGCTGCACAAGGCTCTCACCAGTATTAATGATCATATCCTTCTGTGGTGTATGATGACACTATGTGAACAAAAAATTCACCATGTGGTTAAGGTAAAACATCTTTTGTGCCACCATGATTTGGAGTCTTTTGGTGGGTTTAGTTATGTTGGAGACCTGCAAATTGCATCTTTCTGGGTAATGTAGCACAAGGTACTGAAAGGCACTAGGCTTAGAAAAAAAAATGGTATACAGCCTTTTAAACAAGGAGGAGAGGGTAAGGAGTGATTATGTACTGTATGTTATATCAGATATAATCTTACCTTCTTCTCAGGTGTGTTTCATGTGGTTTACTGAGTGGTCAAAAAAGTTAAACTAAAGGGTTGACGTCTTGCTGATACAGAGGTGTGGAAAATAGTTTTATTGACAGACACTGGAAACATTGAAGACTGCAGGTGAGTGATTACTTGATTTTTTTCAAGTATTTCAGAATGGAATAAAGCAGGGAAATGTGCTTGTTTTCAAAGATGTATTATTCTTTATTAAGAAAAGAAATACTGGAATATTCCAGTATTGGAAATAGTGAAATATTCTAGTACTGTAAATACTGGAATCCTTGCTGTGGATCTTAGCCAAAAAGTTTACTAAATGACAGAAAGCTTGTCTGAAAAACTGGCGTTGTATAGAAATATTTTATTTGAGTGTAATGTAGAAAAATACAATAACATGCTACAAATAGTACTAAGTTATACCCTACAGGCAATCTTCATAATTTCAAAAGTTAAATGAAGCCAAATGCTTTCTGAAACTTTTAGCTATATTTGTTGAAAGTATTCAAAAGATTGCAATTGGTAGCAAAGGAAAATTTTCAGCTCTGTTTTTAACCATATGGTTAGTCATTTGTAAAGGTTTTACTGTTGCATTAATTCTGTGAATATTGTTTGATAATTGGAAGGTTTAGACTTTAGTATTCCCCTTCATAGTCAGTTTGTTTTCTAAGAAAATGCAGCAGTATTGTTGAACAGTCTGTAAACTAAAATACTAAGAAAGGATTTTGTAGCAATGAGGTAATGAAAAATAAAATACAAGAATGTGGGAGTTTTGAAGCAAAATAAAATTATACCACTTAATATGGCAAAGAGCTATGAATTTATATATGTGCCTTAACTTTAGAGATGCAGATGTACAGTACATACTGTGTATTGTCTTCCACATTTATGGTTATGGGGCATTCATTTTAGTTGCACTGTCATTCTTTCATGTATTTATAACTATGCAAAGCCAAAATGAGTTAATCATTGTATAGGCTTAATAGCTTTTGCATACGGAATGAAAATGTACTTTCTTCCATTCTAATTATGTAAGGTTAGATTTCCACATCTGCAGACAAAGTGAATTGGTGTAAGGAGAGAAATAAAGAGATTGAATATTACCAACATTGTCTTTTGACTGTAGAACATTTGGTTCAACAGTTATGTTTCTGGGAACTTTTAGAATGATTTTATGAAGTAAGCATGCATATGTGGCCTAAAAACCCCCCTCTCATCAAACATCAGTGTTCTGTTCTTGTCTTTCTCAAGAATGTGTTGGTGTTAGTGCTTAATCATAGAGAAATACTAAGAATATCCCAAGTACTGTACAAATTTCTAACATAAGGAAATTGAGATTTAAAAAATTGTAATAAATAGCTATAAATTTTCTAGATGGTATGGACTTTTCAGTAGCTCTTGCACCATAGTGTTAAGAAAGTGGGGGTTTTGTTGCGTTTGATCAAGGGAATTTCTTAGTGTTTATTACAGTGAGAAAATAAATTGTATGCTTTTCTCATGGAAATATTCATGAGTAAGAAAATTACACTGAAAAAATTCAAACTGCTATAGTACTTTATTTAACCCCAGAGGAATGAACCAATGCATGGGCTGCAAGTTGACATATTCTACTGATGTCTTTCCTGGAGATTGAGAAAGAAATTAACTTCCCTGAAATTAAGAGCAAAACATTGAGCCTAAGGTGGAAAAGAAATGTGGGACTGCTGGGCTAGAGGGTTGTTTATTTTCGTTGCTTGTTATTGTTTCATGAGTAGCAAGCTGGCAAAGAATATACACCAATGAAGCTAGCAAATAAAGAGAATAAAGAGTTCATTGATAGCAACAATGTAAGTCTGTGTCGATACAGATCAATGGCCCTTGTGCTGCAAAATCTTTGGCAGTGGGCACTGAATTCTCTATTCCCTTGTGGTCTTTTCTTGTGGCTTCTTTATAAAGCATCATGGCAAGTGGCCAGCATTAGCTCCCTTTGCCCCTGCAGATAGTCTTCTCTGTGCCAGTTTGCCTGAGTTTTGCCAAATTATATTCTTCTTTTCTTTCTTTTTTTTTTTCTTAAAAAAAAAATGGGATTGCTCCTAAGAAGAGCATTGTTTTTTTTCTTTTTTTCTTCATATTTTTTTTCTTATCACAATCAGTAATTTGATCCACACACAGTAATTTGATACAGCTGAAAAATAAAGACTAATGAGTGTGTGTATGTAAATAATTTAATCAAACAGATTTCTAAAAATAGAAGAGGACAGTATTCCATGCAGTGGAATGGATAGCCAGGCAGGCTATCAAACGTGTATTAGGAAAGACTCTAGTGTTGATAGCCACCTGAAACTGAAGTTGGTAGAAGCTGAATCAGCTCACTCTACAGATTTTTGTGTATGTTAAAAGCCCATGTTAATATGCATTTTAAATTGCTCTCTAACTGTAGGTGTGATATGGGCATGTATTATGGTGGTAATGTTTTATTAAGCTGAAGTTATCTCTTCTGGCAGTAAACCCCAGAATTCTGTTCATGCACAGTTGAAGGAATTAATTGGAGAACTGAGATACGTGCCACCATGCTCTGCATTGCTGCTTTGGACTAATTTTAAGACCTTTGCAGATCATCTTGTTTGTGCTGACCTGTTATCATATACCCTATGAAACCGAAAGGTTTTCCGTTTGTGACATTTACCTGCAACCATTGATTTTCATTTCTTTTCATTTTAAAGCAGTAGTGACTGATGAAGACCTGAAAGAGGCAAAAATTGTGAAGAAAATGCATTTTGTTGCTGTCTGAATTAAGGCCAACAACTGTGAAGTATGGATTTTTAATGAGAAAGCCCTTAAGGCAGGAAGAAATTTGAAATACGGTAGTGATATATGCAGTCTTGTATGATCACTGCTTTTAATTGCTTAATCATTCATACTGCCTAAATATAATTGTACTGTTAGCTGCTGTGTTTACAGTCTATGATGTGGAAAAAGATGTCCCACTGTGACATGGTCTAGTTACAATCAAATTGACTGTAGCAAACACGGAAGCTGTTGAAGTTCAGTGCTTCTCAGCAGGGTGCCCTTGTTACCCTGCTTATTTCTGGCTGTTGATATAGCTTGCCTCTGTGAAAAATTCTCGTCAAAAATAACAGCTCATCTTCACAGGAAAGAAGCATGTTGTTAAGTATTTAAGGAGATGTTTATCTCATGAGTGGTTGGTTTTTTTTTGATAAGTAATATTTTTACAGATTGGTTTTGTAATGCCCTTTTTTCACTTGTATGGACTTTTCAGTGTTTTCTTGCTTCTGTCATTTGGTGCACTAACAGTGCTGCAAGTCATGCTTGTAGTTGCTGTTTCACAATAATAATGTCTCCATTATAAATCTACTTTTTCAAGTGTTTAGATGACTTAGCCAGAAAAATTGTTTATAGGATGGGAGCTGCTTATGAAATAAATTAAGAAAAGAAATTTATTTGTAAAGAAATTTAAAAAAATGAAACCAATGCCTTCCAAAAGAAAATAAAAAACACCACAAAAAAAAACCCAAACCACAACAGTGACTCATTTTCAGGCACTGAGGAG
This sequence comes from Chloroceryle amazona, assembly GCA_027560015.1. Taxonomy (NCBI): domain Eukaryota; kingdom Metazoa; phylum Chordata; class Aves; order Coraciiformes; family Cerylidae; genus Chloroceryle; species Chloroceryle amazona. The sequence continues at coordinate 67,953 of JANHFX010012054.1, read as the reverse complement.
TACAAGTCAACGAGCTGGTGGTTCTCTGCATTTTAACATGCCAGTTTATCAAGTTTTCTCGCAATATTGTTCAGCTTCTTCTGTGGTTTATTCACATATTGTGGCTCCTTAACGCTCATTTTTGTTGAGTAGCTTGGGTCTTAATAAATCTGTATGCCAGTGCATGACCAAATGAGGCAGCTCATCAAGCGTGGAGCTGCAATGCAGCTAGTGATATCTAGTAGTAGAACCAAACCGCTCACAGGTTTGAAACACTGACTGTACATGGTCTCTTTCCAGTCTTCAGCTGTCCTGAAATTCAGATGACTGAAGAATTACCTTTAATATCCTGCCAGCTCAGCCATTGCCCCTTTGTTTCTGCTGTCTTTGAAGCCAGACAGTAATAACTAGATTTGTGTCAGATCACCAGATATGTTGCTGTTGCTATTTTAGCCAGAGCTTATGTTGTTTGAAGTCCCATTTACTGCATTACAGCTGGCGCGCAGGAGCTCATTTAAACATGTTTAATCTTTTCACTGTTTTCCAACTGCTGCTCTTCTTTATTAACCGAGTGAATTATACCAAACTTTTTCAAGATGACTGACATCAGTAAGTAAAAGTGCTGGTTATTGGAACTCCATTTGCTAATGAAGTAATCTGTGTAAGTAAACAAGTGGAAAGACTTTGACATTGATATATTTGCTGAGAACAGGCTGTTACTAAGGTAGGGATATAGGTCCTTTGCAAGTACATAGAGTTTTACTTTTGGAGCTTGATTCCTGTCAAAAGGTTGAGCTTTCTTCTCTTCTTTGAGCCATCAGATTGGCAAAACCAACCAACCAACAACCTTCGCGCCCCAACAAATCCTTATTGTGAAGGACTGTGTCAAAAGTAATTGCTTGTTCTCTTGTTCTTCAGGTAATAGTGTTGTTCCAAAAGCAGGGTTGTTTACCTGGTGTGCTATACCCCAATATACACACAGAGCAGAGGTGTTTTATTTAATCCACATTTTCAGAAAGATGGGTGTTGGGTGGTAATTCCACATATCCAGTACACTGCACAGGGGAGTCACAAAGCATTTATCATGCTCCATGATTAGTAAAAACATGCCTAAATTTACATTTTTTGGTCAGTAATTACCATCCTGTCCACTACTGGTTAGTTATATTTAAATTAGTCTCACTTCCTATGTAAATTAGCATGCATGCTTTTTACAGAATGGGGGGGGGTGCAAGTCTTTTTGGTCCTGAATTGGGTCGGTGGTCATGATCTCCCCCTACCACCTTTATCCTTCTCCCTGTTTCTGCAAACTTTCGCTGACTTCATGCTTCTTCTGGTAATTACCCTGATCTCAGCTCCTTTTGGGCGGGATGAACCTTTTTATTAGTCTTTTTGCACTCTTTCTCAAAGGCCTGGTTCCCAGTTTTTCACAGTTAAAGTGAATACTACCTTATGTCTTAACTCTTCCCTCTGACCACCAGATCATGTTTCACAAGGCCATGGTAACTCTCTTACTTTTGATAATGGTAAAATTTCATTGCCTGCCATATAAGAATAGCATCCATCATTTCATCACTTAGTTACAATGTCTTGTTGTCTCCTCCTCCTCCTCAAGGTTCTATATAAGAATTTATTTTATGATCTATTTAACAAATCTAGGGCAAGAAAGTTGAAGAACAATTCTAGTAATATAAAGGGAGTGCATCATAGTTTTATCATCCTATATCCAGTCCCCACATAAGGCCCTCTCAGATGTCTAAAATATGTTCATTCAAGTGGCCTGCCTTAGGTGGCCCTGCATTGGCAGGGGGGTTGGGCTTGTTGATCTCTAGAGGTCCCTTCCACCCTCTACCATTCTATGATTCAGTATTTATGGTTCTTTTTGTTGTTTTTGTTGGATTGTGTACAGTTTTAATGAAATTTTATGCTATGACAGTTGGATTGCTTTGACATTTCTTTGGTCCAAAGGTCCGCTCTGTGTAATTCAGTGAAATTAATCCATGGACATCCTGGATTGACAGGCTCTTGTGTTTTATTTTTTTCACTTTGATTTCTTTTTACAAAGCTTTTGCATAACTGTCTATATTGTTATAGTGTATTAAAATATTTAGAATATATTTCTGTTGATACTGTGATGACAACTGTCATGAGCTTTATTTTAATCTGCAAACTAATCTTGCAGTATTTTAATTAACTATGGTCTATTTACATATGCAGCTTACCACTGGGCATTCATTTCTTATACTAATTTCTTATTTTTCAAGAAGTATAACAGTTCTTCAATTGTCAACATAATACCTGTATTAATGTTTGAATTCTGGCATCAGTGTGTTTCATAGGTTTCTGCGATATCTCAGGTACTTTGTTTTTGAAATGGTGTTCATTTTCGAATGAAGCTACAGCCCCAAAAAAAAAAGATACTAGCAAGGAAATTTTGTAAATAATAAAAAATGCATCATACAGAAATGCAGGAGACTTTACTACAATGAAGTTGTAGTGGACTAATTCTGGTTTTCTTGTTTTCTTTTTTATCCCCCCCCCCTTCTTGAATTTCAGATTTATCCATGGCAGTGCAAAAATTTTCACAGTCTTTACAAGATTTCCAGTTTGAGTGTATTGGAGATGCTGAAACTGATGATGAAATTAATATTGGTAAGTAGTTTCTGTGCTTTGGTTGAAGTAACATTTTATATAGTTTCATTTTATATAGTTTCTTCTATAGTTGATAGGATATCACAAAGCGAGTGGAGCAGCTCACAGTTTTCTGTTTTTAATGAAGCATGTAACAAAAATAGGAAAATTTCAATCATGCAAAACTTCAAAAATGCTTGTCAAAAAACTGTGTCTTCATGACATAGTTTGTTTCATTGTAGAGGGAAGAATTCAGCTGTATTGAGGGAAGTG
>JANHFX010012054.1:0-64970 GCA_027560015.1 Chloroceryle amazona | reverse complement strand
ATATCACAAAGCGAGTGGAGCAGCTCACAGTTTTCTGTTTTTAATGAAGCATGTAACAAAAATAGGAAAATTTCAATAAGTAGAAATCATGCAAAACTTCAAAAATACTTGTCAAAAAACTGTGTCTTCATGACATAGTTTGTTTCATTGTAGAGGGAAGAATTCAGCTGTATTGAGGGAAGTGTGAAGCTTCTAAATTCTGCTGCTGTTTTTAATTTGCAGCCATTTTTTTGTTGGAATATTAAAAGGTGCACAACTTTTTTGTGAAATAACATAGGTCTGCAAAGAACACTGAAGTGCCTAGTAAGACACAGAAGATATTTAAGGGTCTAAACCCAGGAATATGTCCTTTACAACTTGTCCATTCCTAAGTATATGGTTGTCTGAAATTTTGGCATTAAAATTTACTAGCTGCTTAACTACTCTGCACACACCCCGAACTTCTGCATTTGCAGAACTGAGCAGCTCAGCTTGTCTTGGATATAAGCCTCTTTAATATCATCAAAATATTCTTCCTTCAGCCGGCTAATCCTGGAAACATTTCTAGGATCCAGAAATTCAGCCACTCCTTCCTGCAAGGCATTGCCATAGTTGCAGTGATGTTTTGGGGCAGTAGCATGGCAGCTGGACTGCTCTAGCTCCTGTTGCTGAGAAACTTAGATTATAATCCATTTTAAGAATGGTTAAATTCAGTGTCATGAGTTTATATACCACATGGCCCCTGACTCTCCCAAAACATCTGAGAGGAAGGAGGATGGCTCTTAAAGAGTAGCTGCTTCTAAAAATAAGTAATTTGGCAGTACAAGAAGGAACGTAGGACTTGTTAGTGTTTTTAAGAAAAGATCTCTGTAATGCAGAGAGGAAACTCGGATTTAGGGTTTTCCAAGCGTATCTCTTACTATAAACTATTTTCAAGTCTCTCAATATTTCCCTTTTCTTGAATGAGTTACTACTCATAAAGGTCTGAGCTGCCTGCTTTCACTGGCAAGGTTTGCCTTGCCCTACAGCATTCTTATAGCTAGTTACAAGACTAAAATCAAATATGACTGATATTTCGTCACTGTCTTCTGCTAACCTGTGGTGGAGGGGTGGGTGGGGAGGTTTAATTTTACTGACATGTGTAAGTAGGAGTGTGAAACCACTGAGATGCTTCTATGCAGGTGTTAAACTGTGTATATTCTTCAGGTGTATCAAGCTCGGACAGATAGAAAAAAATCACAGAATGGTAGGTAGATACTTACAAACACTGATAAGGTGTCCTCTCAGTAAAGACTGAGGCAAAGCAGGCATTCAGTAACTTTGCCTTCTTTGCATCCTGTCACCAGGGCTCCGACCTCATTCGACAGTGCGCTCGCATTTTTCCTCATCTTTCTTGTACTATTGATGTATTTGAAGAAGCCTTTCTTGTTCTCTTTTACTTCCTTTGCAAGATTTAATTCCAAGAGGGCCCTGGCCTGCCTTGTTACATCTCTGCATGAAACATTCCTATAGTCCTCCCAAGTGACCAGTCCCTTTATCCACATATTGTGTACTTCTTTTCTTCCACATGAGTTTTTCCAGCAGCTTGTTGCTCATCTATGCTGGTCTCCTGCCTCCTCTCTCTGATTCTTTACTCAAAGGAATGCACTGATCTTGATCCTGGAGGAAGTGGTGCTTGAATATTAAACATTTCTCTTGGGCTCCACTACCTTCTAGAGTTCTAGCCCATGGGATTTCTCCAAGTAGGTCTTTGAGAAGGATGAAATTAGCATTCCTGAAGTTCAGGGTCACTATGTCTCCCTGACTGCAATGATACCATGGCCTAGTGACCACACCCAGGTCTTCAGTTACTCCTGTTTATTCTCTATGGTTTGTGCATTGGTATACAAGCATTTCAGACACTTAATCGAACAAGAAGGCAACCCTGGAAGGGAGCAAGAGGAACCACTGTAGTCATACCCAGCCTTGAGGTATCTCTACATTTTCTGTAGTTGCCCTGACAATGTCCCAGCCACCTCAGCCTCTCAGCCTTGAACAGGAGAGCTGCCAGCTCCTGTTGTGTCTCTCTGCTCTTCCTTGGGGTTCCCTGGCTCTGGGAAGCCCCTGCCAACCTCAACTAGTGCTCAACTTTGCCAATGCTTTGCTCTTCTCATACATTCACAAAATGAGGGGGAGAGGGTGTGTGTGCTCCTTGGCATTCTACGTATTATTTCTCTTCTGTTAAAGTTAGACTGGAAACCTATGGTATCTCAGTTGTATGTCTTAGCTTTGGTCAATAACTTTTTAAAAACATAAGGTTTTGTATTTAAAATGGGGTGACTGAGGAGAAAGGAAACTTATATTTTACTTGTAACCTACATGTAGCAAAGAAAAGGCATTTTATTGTTTGGACATTAAGCAGGCATTTAAAACTATTTAGGAAAAAAACAGAGTTCATGAAGCTTGACAGCTGATTTATTTCACTTGGAGCTTCAAAGAAGAGATTTCTAAGTTCTAAAGCAGCCATTGCCTGATGGATTGTCGTGTACATCAAAGAAGCTTATAAGAGTAAAAGGTAAACTGACGGGAATCAAATTCAAGTCTAACCGAGCTTGAATGATACTGTGTGCTTTTATAGCATTAAGGCTCAATTTTTGATCCCCCTAGAGCACTGACCTAGAATTTATCCGTATCTTTAACATGCCCCAACAAGCTAGATGTTTGCTTATCATCAAAGACAGCTTTATACAGATGAATCCTGTTCTCTGTGCCTCCTCCTGCCTTCCCCTCCTTCTAAGAATATCTACAACTGTGCCGGCCACTGGGAAGTTTTACTTCAGTCTACAGTGATACTCTGACTTGATTAGTTTTGTACAAAGCCACCACATACATAGGGGCTTAATACAGGGACTGTATTCTGGAGATTTTGAAATATATTTCTGTTTCAAGTTTAGTGTTGGAAAGCCACCCTACTCCACTTTGGCACTGGAATTTCACCATCTCAATAAAGTTTCTTCTGTCAGAATGTGGTTATTTTTGTTTTTTAAAAAACACATCTTCTCAAAATTCAAATATAAGTCCGTGGGTTTGTTTGTTTGTTGTTTTGTTTTTGTTTTTATCTCTTACCAGTAATAAGTATTTGGAACTGAGTTGATAGTTCCAGGAACTTTTTTTGAGGCAGTGCTAGAGCTGAAGATTGCTCTTCAGTAACTACACACAGCGTAATTACTATTTTTCTCCTTTTTTTGCCAACCTGAGCTTTAACAGCATTCAGTTTTATTTGCATTTCCTCTAACCTGTGCCTTTTTAGATGGCCCCTTTATACAACTCACCTATTCCAATAAGCCTATTACACAAAATACATGAGAAGTAGTTCTAGTTAAGTTCCATGACACAATATAAACAGAATTATGATGATGTTTTTCATATTTATTTTAGTACATCTATTATTTAATCCAGTGATTTCATTGTTGGTTTTGTTTTCTTTTAATTGCTATATTTGGTTTCTAGTTTTTACGATTTCTTACTTTTTATTTGCAAATGCTTAATTCTTCTGTAGAACTATTGTTCTTTAACAGAAGAAATCTACATTTCTCTTTGTGGTTGTATAATGCATTCTAGGAAATCTTTTTAGGTCATTACAAGTTACATGGGTTTATACACGTAGCCGCTTTCAGATATAACATGACCAGTTTAGAGTCTGACATTATGTGCATGGGCTGTAAGCTATTTCCCTGACTTCCTTGAATAAGCACACTAGCTTGTTCCCCAAGTCATCTACAGCTTCAGGGGGTTTTTAAACAGTGGACATCAAAAAATTTATGCTATAAAAATCTTTTTCAGCTTTTCAGATATTTGCCAGCAGATTGGGCTTTAGGAAGCAGTGCTCCCCAGCTTGGCTAGCTTTTCTTAGTTAAAAAAGAAACCAGCCAGCAACAATTGCCAGTGTTGTCTCTTTCTCTGTTTTGAAATGCACGAGGCAGCATGTGATCTGCAGCAGTGCAAGGGCTGTAATATTTGACAGGGCCATACTAACTGATAATAGAACACAGATATTAACTCTAGTTGCATGTGATTTAGCCAAGCTGTAATTTTTTTGTACACTTGAAAAGTTGTGCAGAAAGTGGCATCTTTAAACGAAAAATAACATGATGAATGACAGTGGATGAGTAATATTAAAAAGGCATAGTAATGAAGGTTTGATGTAACTTATGCTTATCCTAAGGAAAGGTTATTGCTTCCCTCATCTTAGTGACACCTGTACTTTACTCAATCTGAAATAGTCAAAAATTGATTGGCATGCTGACAGAACATATTTTTATAGTATTTTTTTCTGTCTTCCCTGTTTTTATTTAAACCCCAAGCAAAAGTTTTGACGTTGAAACTAAAAACCCTTTTAGTTCTGCCTTAAAATTAGGGAGATAAATCAAAAGCTTCTCCTACTGTTTGTTTGTTTATATTTTTTTTGTTTGTTTCCATTTATCCTTCTGCCCATTTTCTGCTTCCTGCTGTTCTTTCTTTATTGTATTTTTGCTCTTAAAGCTCTGAATATGGCCTGACTAGAGAGGATTTTTTTTTTTCCTTCACAACTGTGTTGCTTTTACGTCCTTGTACTCTTTGATTTAGGTAAAGTCCTGACCATACTTTAGGAGCTGGAAGTATTTGTGCTTTACAGTTGAAAGGTGTAAAGAATTAACTGTCTCGTTGCAGATGATGAAGAAAAAAAAAATAATTCATGAGCCTTTTTGGTATTAAGGACTGTTTTAATGATGTATTTAGAAACTTAAGAGTACCATAAGGCTTGATGTGGGCAGGGAAAACTTAAATTCCACTAGGTTCTGGATCTGCTGGCCTCACAAAATATAGTGCTTGTTATGATCATTTCTCTTTGAAATAGTTCTGTCACTGTGAATGGCTCCCCAGTAAAAAAATGAAAAAAGGAAGGGGAATGGAGTTTTAATGTGTGACTGCAGTAACACATCATATTGCAGTTAAAAATGACCAGTTATTTCACTGGAATAATCTGGAAACAGTTTCTCTTGCTGGCTTTCCTAGAAAGTCATCTGTTTTTCCTGAAATGCATCCTAATTCCCTGAATAGGTAATAAAATTCAAACAAAAAGTTTATCTAGTTTATTTGAAAATACTAATTTTGTTTCAATGGTAGGTAAAGATTAACCCTGCCAGATGTGCAAGGGACAAACTCTGTCCTGTTTTCTACAGACAAGAAAACTTAGTTGTTAAATGTTGGGGTGAAAATAAGAGGTAGTGTGAGAGTGAGAGAGAGAGTGTGAAAATAAGAGGTAGTTTGGCCATGTGTGATTAGGTCATTGTTTTAGGTTTTAAGGTTTTGCAATGTGTATGTAGATATTCTTGAATGTAGCATTCAACAGACTTCTTACCAGATAACTTAATCAGGTATTTCTTTAGCTGATTTTGACAGATGGGATATTACAAGCTGACTGTAACTCAATGGATAGCAAACTAAGGTTTTGAAGTCAAGCTGCAAGTCTGATAAAGGGTGAGATGACAATTTACTGAAAGTCAGTAACTGAAAGGATCAGCTGGTAAGCCTAAACTGAGGAGTTCAGAAATTTGTGCAGAAGGCCTAGAATTTCTTTTACTTAAAAGGAGGCAAAATTTGCTGTTTGTTGTGTTCTTAGGAAAAAATATTAAAGGAAAAAGCTCAAGACCCAACTACACAGACTTTTAACTTACCAGGTACATTTGGACTAAACAAAGAGCTTGTGAATAGTAACATGGAAAAAAGAATTTGCCAGCAAAGAATAATTTAGAGTTCAATATATTCAGCTATAGCATTATAGTTGCAAAAAATGGACTATGTAAGGTCTTGCAGAAGAAATTGAAACAAACAGCAAGGTGTTCTTCAGCTGCAAAGGTTACAAGAGAGCACGAAGAATGCAAGGGTGGCCTCTGAAAGGCCCAGATGGGATTATGGGATAAAAATTATTTGGGTATGGTACAAAAGCCAAGTAGCAATTCATGAGTGCTGACAAGGCAGTTAAGGCAAGCTAGATACTGATTACCTTTTAGAAGGTACTGGAACATAGCAGGTCACAGAATCATTGGAGTTGGAAGGGACCTCTAGAGATCATATAGTCCAACCCCCACACCAAAGCAAGCTTGCCTATAGCACATTACATGGGATCGCATTTATATGGGTTTTGAACATCACCAGAGACTCCACAACCTCCTTGGGCAGCCTGTTGCCCTTTGTCACCCTCACTGTAGAGAAGTTTTTCCTTATATTCAGATGGAACCTCCTGTGTTCCAGATTTTGCCTGTTGCCCTTTGTTCTGTCCCTGGGCACCACTGAAAAGAGTCTGGCTCCATCCTTCTTGCACCCACCCTTTAAATATTTATAGATATTTATATGGTCTCCTTTCAGTCTTCTCTTCTTCAGGCTAAATAGTCCCAGCTCTCTCAACCTTTCCTCAGAAGAGATGCTCTAGTCCCTCAGTCATCTTTGTTGCCCTCTGCTGGAACCTCTTCAGACTCTTTTGAACTCCAGGTATGTCTTTACCAGTGCAGAATAGATGGGGAGGACGATACCCATCGACCTGCTGGACACACTCTTCTTAATGCACCCCAGGATACCATTGGTCTACATCGCTGTGCCATGGTTAACCTGTTGTCCAACAGGATGCCAAGGTCCTTCTCCATGGAACTCCTTTCCATCAGGTCTACCCCTAACCTATATTGATGGACCTCTAGAAGCTGTACATATTTTCTTAAATCTTCCAGGGAGGTTGAGAGAGGATGAAGCCATATTATTGGAGACCATCTTTTGAGAAATTCTACAAGTTCTGTTAGTTCTGTTTCCTTGTTGTTTTTTTTTTTTCTTTTTAGAAAATGATTTAGTTTGCCTCAAGTTTGTGTTGAGAAGTTACAGGATTTATGAATCTGCATTCTGAGATCAGAGCTTTAAACCATGACATTTAGCATCCTGTCACTGGCAGCAATTGCTGCTAGATGCATCATGAGAAAGTAAAAAGAGCCACTTATCTCTCTTCACATGATTCCTTGATGGCATTTTTGTCTGTGGGACTGTGATGCTGAATTCTGAATAACCCATATGCCCTTGAGAAAGTAATATATGTGGAAAGGTAGATTTTTTTTTTTTTTCTATAGAGATTTGCACCACTTGCTTACATGGCAACGAAGCCTTTGGAATGTTTTCCACTTTCTTGCCCTCTATATGGGTTAATACTTTTATTATGTTTCTGTTGACATCTACTATAGCCCTTTGACTTCTATTTGAAGGCAGTTTTGAGCAAAGACTCTCATAGTTTTAACTGAACTCAAACCTTATAAATCAATCATTTGTTCTTGTCAACGGAGAGCTTGTACTTAGAAAACATGAAGCCAAAGAGCTGCTAAACCTAAACACTTGGCATAAGTAATAGTGACTTTCAGATTTTTAATGAATATTTTTTTAGTTCTTGGAAAATTCTGTTGCTGCACATTAATAAGAGAAACTCATAGTTTTCCTTTGCATGTTTTCTGTTCCTGGTGTGCTAAAATAAATTTCATGGCTGGTTGTAGGATTCTTTGAGACTGATCTTCACACATTTCAGGCAAATCAGTTTACCTTATTCCAGTTAATTGATTTTTATTTTTTTTAAATATGCATGACTCAAGACTCAGGTTTTTCTCCTAGGTTTTTTACCTGCTTTTGACCTGCTTCTTCCTTCAGTCTGTGCTTCATTTAATGACTACTGATTTCAGTGTAGTACTTTATAAGAACAGTATCTTCTCACTACAGCTCCAATCCAGATAATGAACTCATCCGGTCTTTAAAATGTAATTTTGACCAGGATGTTATTTTTCTTTGTTTTCAGCCCAGTCACTGAAAGAGTTTGCTCGGCTCCTGATTGCTGTTGAAGAGGAAAGGAGACGACTTGTAAGTTTACTGGCAACAAATATGTTGCATTGAGCCTCTTTTTGTATATACTAGTACTCTTGTTTTGTACTTCTTTCTAAGTGCTGTCTTTATTATTTCATTATTTCTGTAGTAGATGTTAAGTATTTCTTAAGAATCATTTGAAAATCTGCAAAGGTACAAATGTGCTAGTGCAGCCTGAAGCAATTTGTAGTAGTGTTCAGACAAATACCTCTATGCTGATTTAAAAACTATTTTTTCAGTTTTCTCCCTACCCCCTCCCACCCCAAAATAATGTTTGAAGGATGCAGTACCTTTCCTTTCTTCTTGTATTACTAGTCACAAGGCACAGTAATAAACTAAACTGTAAACAAAGAGCGTATAGTGGAAATATAGATTGGTATTTATATTTAGGAAATACTTTGAGTCTTGTCCAATGAATATATACTAGGAATTCAAGAATATGATAAATACATGGTAAGAAGAGAAACCAAATTCATCATCCCTGAGAAACTCTTGTAGACTTGTCAGATTCGCCCTTTGTTATGGTATTCTCATTTCCTTTGTTTCCATACTGATGAATCTACAGTATGCTTTCATTTTATATTTCTAGTCAGATAGAGCTTTTTTAAAGATGTTTTAAGTGTATTCTTGTACAGATACTAAACAAAAAAATAATCCATGTAAGCAATGAAACTGTTTTTTTCTTCCTTGGAAGTCAATCATGAATAAAGAAGTTAGGTAAAGATTAACCTCAGGAGGGGGATTTTTAAATCTTGTGAAAGTTTAACTAGCTCAAATCCATCCAATAACTATGTCTGTCCTAGTTTTCCTTAGGTATTTAGGGAACAGGATTTTTCTGACTCAGCTTTGAGCAAATTTAGTCATCCAGGAAGAGGTTTACATAAAGTTCTCTTGTTACTAGGGGTAAATAACCATAGAATTGGTCTCCTGCTATTTCTGTTTGCAAAAATATTTTAAAGTTGCAAAATCATAAAAATTTATGTGGTACAGTTGCATAATTAATATCACCTAAACGTATAAAAGTGCATTGTTTTTGCTTGATGCTAAATATTTTTTCTGAGTAGATTCAAGAGTGAGGCGGCTGTTCGGGACTTGCCACATAAAAAGATGTTTACCAGAACACTTCCTAATTCCTTAATTAAACACTGTTTTAAATTAATAGCTTTGCAGTTTAGGTTAAAGATTATTCTGAGCTAACTGTTAGAAAAAGGAAAAGCAATGAATAGATGAAGCTTTCTTTTTGTTTCTTTGTTTGGTTTTGTTTATTTGTCTGGGCTTGGTTATGGTTTTGTTTGTTTGTTTGTTTTAGAGAACTACTCCCTTTTTCACTTTTAGAAATTTCTGGCTTCTCTGTGGTTTATAATTTGATCTTTTTATGTTATGCTTTACTTTGTGTTTTGTAGGAAGACCATCAGAGTAATTAAAACCCATTAATTTTATTAATAGAAAAAAGACTGGTCAGATAGAAAGATACTCTTTGTTCTATTTCAGTATGACTTCAGTGGGAATGCATGGATTGTACAGCTGAGCTGTTGGACCCTAAGGCAGAGACTTGTGTGAGACTTCAGTCTCACAGAAAAATATTTTACAGATATCTGTAAGTTTCGTACAATGCTATCACCAAATTATCGTGAACAAAGTGGCAAATAGTATTCGTGTGTGGAGAAGCTGCTCTTGATGGGAAATCGCATCTAGCTTTTGGCCGAGTTTGAAATAGTCCTATTTTGCTTGTTCTTCAAACTGAATGCTCACTTGAGAGTATCAAGGACATACAGAGTATCATGGTAATGATACTCAAGAAAAATCAGAAAACTTAGAGCTCCTCTGTTTTTAAAAAGTTTGATCTCCCTGTTGCTGCAATTTATTTAATCACTATTGGAATCAAACTATTAAAGTATTATCTCTGTCAAAGATGCTTAATTTTTACTCATCAGTTCTCTTACTGCAGTTTTCTGCATGCTGTCATAGTATCCAGAGGTCCCTGTGAGGATCAGAGTGCCATGCTGCAAGCTAAACAGATTGCTAGTAATGTGAGTTTTCTGCCCGACATACTTGCGATTTAACGATTCAATCTTCAAAACGTTTTGTGCTTATTTCAGAAGAAGTATGGAGCATTATGTGTACACTATGATTCCTCTTCTGGAAGCACTTCAAGCCAGCCAATTTGCAGATTAGTGATGGTTTTAGAAAAAGTTCTCAGCTGACTGGAAAACTTGAGGCAGGGAATGGAGGTCTTAAAGAATTTTATATACTTCTGCATAAAAAGAGAAAACTTGTAAAAGTGTGGGGGTTTTTTGTTGTTGTTTTTTTGGTCTGGGGGATATTTTTGTTGCGGTTTGTTTTTTGTTTCGTTTGGTTTTTTTTGTTTGGTTGGTTTTTTTTAAAGCATCTTGTTCTTTTTGACATTTTGTAGAAAGCTTGGAGAAAAACAGCTAGTCAGTATTGAGACAATTTATGGAAGAACTTCGCCATACCATTTACAGATTCCTTCTTCAAGTGTGCGACAGTTAAATCAGTATCATATTAGCAAATGATGGATATATGGGAATATGGAATGACAGATGTTATTTTTACTTACCAGCTAATGATCTTGTTTCCCTGCTTTCAATTTTATATTATTAATTTGAGCATGCATGACTACATGAATCAGATATGAATTTGGAAAGTATATATTCATATCACCAATTAATTTCTCATCTGATGCCTATTAAATTCTTCATAAGTACAATTATATTTTTTTGTTCTGGTGAATGTGAAGAGTGTTGGAGTGCTTGCCCAATTAATGTATTAATTGTTTCCAGCATTCAAGGAGATGGTTTGAGATCTGCTTTGCAAGTCTTCTGTCCTTCTTGCATAAAAAAACAAATGGAACTTGTTCTTGTTTTCTTTAGAAGCAGCTAAGGAAAAAAGATACTATGAATGGTATTACTGGGAAAAACACTGAAGTGTAAGGTTAAATAAAACTGTCTATCACGTAAATAAATATTCTGTTGTCTAAAGCTTTGTAGACATTATTACTGGCAGCAGTAATAATATGGTGATTATTGTAAACCAATTCAATTTATCCTTGTCTTTTACTTCCTAATACTAAAAAATTAACTAATAGTCTTAGAAAAAACAAAGATTATGCACCAAATCTTTTCCCTTAAAAAGCAAATAAAGGAGGAAGTAGCTTGTAAGACACCTTTTTTATTACACAGAGCCTTACATCTGATATCTGTTATTTCATGGTGTTAATTTAATGATGCTGTTGTTAAATGGTACATTAAAAAAAAAATCATAAAGCACAGACTCCTGGGTTTTACAAGCAGCATAAATAGCATAAAAAGTAAAATTCATCCCCACCACCTTTCCAATGACTTCAGCCAGCAAGAAGCCACCAGGGAATGTAAAATAATGACCTCTGTTTCCCAGTGTTTATTAGAGAACAATAGAGATGCTATCATTTAATTTCATGTGAATATTTGGATCTATATCAAGGAAACTTACTTAAAATAATTTCCTTCCACTTTTTCTGAATTTACATTGTGATAAGTAAGTGATATGTCATTTTATTTTAGAGATTCATACATTATTTATGTTTCTTATTCATTTGATATTGTTAGTAAACTTTATTACAAACAGAAATGTCCTGGGAATGATACAAAATCCTGTGAAAGGAAACTAAATTAGTATTGTGTTGACGTAATAATAGATGAATTAGTTCATGGTACTGATTTCCTTTTCCTTGTGATTCCCCTTCAGTCTGAAGCATTGAATGTTTTCCTTGAGTGTTACATTATCTTGAATGTAACTCCCTGATTATTTCTCAAAATTTACTAAATCCTGAACTGAAATGGGCCTCTTAACTGGGCCTTGCTCTTTACCCATGTTTTTATGGGATGCCGGCAAGTGATGAATGATCTCGGAGCTTTTCTTTATGGCATTGTGAGTCACTGAGCTGTGTATGGTTACTTTGATTTCCTGACCAATATTAAATACTTCAGGGGACAGTACAAAAATCCTGAAGTGGATAGTTGTGTACTATGCTTGATGAATATTTTTCTTTCTCATGTCTGTCTCTTGCTATCTCATGATCTTCATGCTTCAGAGCATATCTCATTGTTGTGGACTGTTTTGTATTAACTGGATGTTCTGTATTTGCCCTCACTCAAGGGGTCTGATGCTTTCTGCTTCCAGGGAAAGCATCAAAATATTCCGTTTCAAAAGCTGCACTTGAAGAAGAATAAATGAACTGTTAAAACCAGCTATCCATGGAATGGTACATAAAATCAGATACTGAAGAAAACATCATGTTGTTGAGCAAAATTAACTTTTCCAATATAATGTGAAGTGAGTTACAGATTCTATCAGAAAAATAAGCAGTCTTCTATTTACAAGTGCAGCTTATTATTCAGTTCATAAAGGGGAGAAATCATAAAACCACATATACTAGCACCCTGAATCCTCAGAGCATACACCTGGCATTTTGATTCACATGGACTCTCATAAAAAGACAAAAAATAGTGTATGATGGTGTTTTGATATTCTTGGTAACTGCTTTCAGTGTTCTTTGCATCTCTGGATAATTTTGGCATTTAAGTTCATCACTTTGGGAGGAACTGCCTTGAAAGCATATTGCTACAAATGAAAGAACACCACAGATAAGAGGGGTTCTTCCCTTTGCAGTTCATACTTTTTTTTTTTTATTTGGGTTAGTTGTTTTTTTTGTGTTTGCCCCACATTTTTGCCATTTAAAATTAATTAAAAAGCACCTTAGAACTGTTTTCTGGGGGGTTGTTTTTTTCATTACACTTAAGATGGCCTGTACATGTCCTGTTGAGAAATTAAGGTAACATGTAGTGTGGTGTTAATTTAACAGCTTAGTTAAGGCTTCCTATATTTGTGCATCAACCTATTAATTTGTAAATACTCATTTGCTAAGTAACTGAGCTTTCTGTTGAGCAAGGGCAGTAAGTCAGCATGGAATTGTTTTATTTTGTTATTAAAAATATTTATTCTACCCCAGGTGTAGTTGGCTACATATTTAGTATTAATTGCAGAAGAAATCCATGTGTTTAGTAAACAGAATTTTGCAAGATAGGAAAATACTGATTTTAATGATTTTGTTAATTTGTAATTTTTTTAGACCAGCTTACTGTCAACTGGCAGTCAAGCTAAGTTTTAGAAATCATTGGGAAAATGAATGAAAATAAATAATATGCCTTTATAAACCTTTCTGGTGAACCTCCACTTTGAATATGTGATATATGTGTTTCAGGTCAGAAAGCATTATGTAGACTAGAAAAGACACAGAGACTGGCAACAAGGAAACCTAGACACCTCAAAGCTCACAATAAGAAGAGACTTCCTGCAAGGAGGACCTTCTGAGTACCTTTAGTTCAAATAAATCAGATCAGTTATTTGGAGGCATGGGATTTGTTAATTGCAATGACATACCTCAGAACCTTTAATTTTATTTTTTTTTTGTCACATCAGACCTACTAGTCCTCAGCAACAGGTTAACACTTCAGCCCTCAAAATGTTTTTTTTTTTTTCCTCCTTCCTTGCTGATACAACTGTAGATCTTACTTCTTAAGAAGTAACCAGAACAAACATTTCAACTCTTACTTCAAATATAACTAAACATTCTTGTCACTCTCTGTGTGCTACTCAGTTTCTCCATTCCATTTTATCTGAGACTGTTCTGCTCCGCTTGCTGATCTAAGCCATTTGTAAATACCATGAGAAATGAATGAAAAAGAGAAAAGACACTTCATCCTTTATTCTCCTGAATGCATCATTAGGGAATTTATTCTGTATGCATTAGGGTTGTTACTGAATACATCATTAGGGAATTTATTCTGTATGCAAGGTAAAGATAGTGCCAAACCTCTTATCTCCCCACTGGTATAATTTTTTCTTGCCTGGAAGTGGACAAGAAAGGTGTGCAGACAAGAAAGGGCAGTGCATCGGCAGATTACCTCCTAGTCCTCTTTTGCCTTCTAGGCAAGGGAAGTTGGGATCTAAAGGACTCCTTTCAGGAAAGGTCTGCTTCTAAGAGCTCAAAAGGGCAATTGCTTTGCCAGAGGGAAAACAAATCTACAACATTTAAGGTCACCTGTGCCTCAGAGCACAGAGACTGAGAGCTGCTGCTTCATCCCTTTTTACTGTAAATTGCTCCTGAAAGTTTTGGAGAAGCCATGGATACTTCCCTGTGTTGGAGAGCTTAGTAGACCATCTTCAGCCTCACTGTTTTCTTGCTTCCTTTTTGTCCTTCTGGAATTTGTCTTGGATTCCAAACTTTTTGAAGTTTTGAAGAAAAAATTAAGTTTTGTCTATGGCTGCATGTAAGCTGTAGTCATCTACATTTTTCCAATGTATAAACTCACATTATGGAGTCTGTGAAGACAAATGGGAACTTTTCAGATACTGTCAACCTTAGGTAGATTCTTGAAAAGTAATTTGCTGACAGTAGGTTCATATGTTTTTCTTTGGGACATGTGTGATTTTTTAAATTTTTTTTTATCTTCTTTATGGTTAATTTGGGTGAATCTTCAATTTTGTGGAAGATACTGACTTATTCCATTTATATTATTTTATAGAATAATTTTTACTTATGTTTTTCATTTGTCTCTTCTGGAGAAAAATACAGTTTGTCATTATCTAATGTAACATAATAGGAATTCTCTTTTTTTAATTATGTAATATTATTTTGTTGAGGATTTTGATTGTTAGCCTTGGAAATCATTGCAGGAGAAGGAGGATGTAGTCAGTAGCAGTGTATGATTTTCTGCTGTGTTTTAGTTCTGGAATGATTGGAGGAACTGTGCTACAGAAAATTTTAACTCATGCAAGGTTTTCAGAACCAACCTTCTGCCCCAAACCTGAGTCAGCTTTGTCTCTCAACTACTGTCAACGTGAAAACTGGGAGGTAAATCAAGTGGAGTTCAGAGACATTTAGAAAAAACATTTTTGTATTTTTATTAATTCTGTATTTGTAGAGTATTTCTTGGACCCTTTAAGAAAATGTCCATAATTCCCTGATGTGTTGGTAGAAGTGTTTGTTTGACTGTGTAGTGAACATAATTGGAGAAGTGATCCAGCTGGAAAAATAATTCCTTTGGCCCTGACTTTCTGTCAGCTCCTTTTCCTCACTTCAGTGCACTCAAGGAAAAGAATTACTTTTTGGACTAGAATTGCTATAAAGAAAATCTTAATTTCTTTGATATAATTTCTATCAAAAAGATATTAGAGCTATACCTTCTCTTGTCTATATGGGTTATCAGTGACTACTATAGCTGATAAGTAAGATCAAGAAGTGATAGGCATATTTCTATCCTGCAGGCTTCCTACAGAGCAGACCTGCAGTGTGATCCTTTGGTGTGGTCTTGTTGAGGGAGAACTCACAATGTAGCTTTCCCCCCTGCTGTGTCTTGTGCTGGGAGGAATCCTGTTTGCTGTCTTTCTTTGTACCACTCAAGTATAAAAATATATGTGTTCAAGTAAATGCTTCTTAGCATTTGTGCTCAATTAAAACCAAACCAAACCAAAAAAACAACAAACAAACAAAAACACACACACAAAAAAACCCATACAAAAACGGACTAATAAAAGTAAACAGCTTATGTTCTGTTATCATTAATGTGGTTTAATATCTAACATCTGTATGTACGCATGGACACTTCTGAACTTTCCCCATATAAAAAACAGATGCTAGGCCAGATGATTTCGAGCTAAAATTATGGGTGCTCTTACTACAAAGCATTAACTTTCTCTTCCAGGTGACACTACCTTAACTTCCATTATTTTCTTCAATAATAATGCCTAGTAATGCACATGGAGCTCTTGGTGTTACTTTTCAGTTTTACACTTGGTACATTGCTAATCTGTTTGAAATATACTTTGAACTTCTCTAATAATTTTAATTCTTTAAAATAATTAGTTCATTATTTTTGTGGAAATGAATAAAAACCAGAATTCATCCTGTATCATTTGGTTATGATGATATTTAAAACTGATCTCTCTAGAAACTAGTCCTTCTCACATCCATGTTACTGCTCACCTGTTAAAATCTGGGATTGAAAATACAGGTCCCTGTTTTCTTTAACTTTGAAGAAGGTAATCATTTTGCTGTGATGGAATAATGCCATTAATATGGAATTTGCTCAGAGTTTTATGACGATGCAAAAGTCAGTAGAGAACCTTCTGTTCATGTTTTGCACTGTTTCTTAGTGGCTTTCCATTTTCTTTTTTCCTTTGAAAATACTTTTTTTTTTTCCTACTTATATGAATGACCACAGTGAAGAACTGTGGCATATGCAAAGACTTCTGCACCCTGTCCTGCTCACCTTGATCCTAGATAACTCCTTTGCTTCATGAACCTACCGGCTGAGGAAGAAAGCAATATGAATATTTTTAGAGGCAGTCTTTGCTATTTTCCAGCATAGTTGTTATAGAGTGACTTTTTCTTGTAGTTTAAGTTTTTTCAGAGGTGTGAAAGTGTGGATCTGTCATGTTGCGCTCTGGTAGTTTGTACTGCCTGGTCAGTGGGTATCAAACAGGGACCACTTGTCTGCCTTCATGGAGCCAAGAGACAGTGAGTGGACCTGGGACAATTGTTCAAGAGTAAAGGAAAGGAGAGTGAAATAAGGGGCTTTACTAGCTCTGGTCCTTGTTTACAACAATTGTGAGCATTCATGTCCCTAAAGCATCTTATACAACCAGTATACAAAGCTGTGGTAAGATGGCTTTGACAATTAGTGTCCTTGTAGTATTTATTCTTCAGTTATCCGCAGATAGTGGAAATGAAGAAAATATATTTATTTTTAAAATACAATGTGTATTGCAGGAGTACTATACTGTAGATTAGCTCATTCAGTTAACTATTACAGGTTTTCCTGCTTTCTATATTTGCAGTGGTTGTATTTTCATTTACCTCCCTATGGAGATCTGACTACAAAGGTGCTATGATGATTGCTCCTTACTATAATATAAAATGATTACAGGGATTTTTTGATCTTTGGTCTATGAAGCATTTATTGAAAGATTTAATGCTTGATGTAAACACTCCCGTGATTTTTACAGTGTCCTAGTGTGCTGGCTTGGTGCCTTTGTAATGTTCTTTCCAGTTCTTAATTGACTGATCAGCAGTGACTGCAATAAGAACAGGAAGTGATTATTGAAAAACAGTCAGTAAAAGAGTAACACATGGCCAAATTTCTTGAAAATTTTTGGTTTTCTATCCAGCATTTTTCAGTTAGGAGAGAACAGTCACCAAAGGAGATTGTTTACCATTCCCAATTTTGAAGAGCATCATAGAGAGACAGAGAGATTAAATCTTACCTTCAGTAAAAGTGCAAAATGAGGGGTTAGTTGGAAAGCTGCTTGTTACTTCTCATTTTATAAATCTAATTTGTTCTCAATTTCATATACTCATTCCATGTTCCCTGTTTTTCAATACACGTAATCTTGCATTGCAGGACAGCAACTTCACAAAGTGTTCTGTGAGGCATTCTCTGAGTACTGTGGCTGGAAGGAGTTTATTTTAATGATATTTTAGTCTTCACAGAAATACAAGTATTTTCTCTTTCAGCTTGTAGATGCTTTGGCTTTCAACACAGTCACTGAGTGTCTTCTCAGATGACTGCTGACAGAAAAAAGAGAAATATGTTTGAACTTCTAAATGAGTATTTTAAAGGAACCTGAGTTTTGCTAGATCAGCCACCTTACAGCCTTAAAGTTTTATGCATTTATTTTTTTACTTCAGAGGGAGGAAATGGAATTGCTTGTGGCACGGGGTATGTGCTGTACTTGTTACTAGGCTATAATAATGTCGGAACATGCTTTTACCCGACAATCTACCACTTTCTTAATTTTTTTTAATAGATTCCGAGTTTATCTGCACTTCTCCCAGTAGCAGGAAAAAAGTTGCTTCATTCCTACAAACAACTTGTTCTTAATTTTTTCTTCCTTTAGTCTGAGCTCTGGAATAGTTTAAAACTTCTGTGTTTCTTGTTCTTATTCAATGTCTTGGAAAATGTGATTAAAAATGGATAACAACACAAGCACTATATACACCAAATGGTATGTAGAAACAAAGATGCCTTTATTTAAAACAAACACCATCAATAAAGCCCCCACCTTTTCTCAAGGAAGCAAGATATTCTTCCTTGGGGAACCTGTGTAATCTGTGTGGACCCATTGCTATGTTACACAAAAAGATGTTTTATTTGAGGTGTTCTCATTACGGTGTTGTCTTAAGGTTTGCAGAACATGTAGATTGCTTTTATTATTATTTTTAAATGTCTGTAGAAGCTCCAGTTATTGTTATTTTGATGAACTTTCTTACATGTATGTCCCAGAGCAACTGCTTTTACTTTGAACTAAGGCTGATGCAGATGAATAGTTTTGTCTGGTTAAAAACTTACCTAGCTAAAAGCAAAAAAAAACCCCATAGTTTTGTATTGGTTATTTTTCAACCATGTTGCCACAAACTGTTTAAGCTTCACAAGAGAGGGCAAAGGATGCAGTCAAAGGGAACGTGAAGAAGCAATGCAAGATCAGCAGACTCTGCTAAGGCTACCATGACTGACAAAATACAGGCCTCATGCAATGTTTGTTGCAGCTCTGCTGTTATAATTAGTTGTGGTCAAGTAAAGAGGTTACTTTACTGGTGGTAAAAGGATATTATAGCAGAAATCTGGGAGCCATGTCACATGGTCCTGCAGAAAGTTTTGAGTTTGAGTCTGGTAGAATTAAAAAATAAAAGGCTGTGAGAGATTCTTCTTTGGTCACCTGTCCTTCAGTAAAAGGCTACTCTTAAAGAAAGCATGATAAACCTTTCTCTCCCCTTAAGCTCTCTTACACTTTGTGGAGCTCTTTTTACAGGCTAAAAGAGAGCTTTCTAAATTGATTTAGGTTGCAAGTCGTATTTGCACGAGAGCAGAAAAAACATTAAGAAATCTGTATCTGATACTACTTCTAGCCCTATTGCTCTAAATGTCTTGGCATGACACGTGTCCTACATCCCATTCTTAATTTTATGTGCTGTTCCCAACATGCTCATTTTAAACTTTCACCACTGCCATTCGGCAGAACCTTCTAAATCATAATTCTTCATCATTTGAGGCTTAAATAACCTCTGACCATTTTTCTGGGTGTCATCTGTCAGTAAAACTTTGTATATATGCAGCTGTAAAATTATACTTCACAGTATGAAATAAATATAATTTTTTGACAACATCTAGTGTTATTTTCATATTAGTTTATTTATTGTTATGCCTGGTTTTTAAAGGAGCATCATAACCTTTTCCTGTGCCTGTAAGGAATTAGCCTAAATAGCTATATTGAACATTTCTAATTTAGTCTTAAAATTTTGTTTCTGTTACCAAGGCATTGTACGCAGAGGGTGAATGCTGTCAATAGCATGGACAAATCAAAAGATTTTCTGTTAAGTTCTTCTATAAAAGTTCATTTATCTCTGAACAGTTTGAAGCTGTGGCTAATTTGCCTTTCTTCAGAAATTATCTTAAATGTTCATACACGTGCTTATATTTTCTGTCAGGGTACATACTTCCAGTCTCTGAGTTAACAGTTCCTGGGCATAATACCACCATAAACAGCTCAGCTGATTTTGGCTCTATGCCTGGACATGTTCATTCATGAATAATTGTTACAACAAAATACAACTTTGAATTACATTGAATTCTTAGAAGAACTTTATTTATTTATTTTAACAATTATTTTGGCAGGTTGATTTTGTTGGTACTCGAGCCTTAATGAATAATGGATTGTTTGGTTGCTGCCACAGCTCTTCTATCAACAACCAGACATGGCACAAAAGCACAGCATTTAACTGTCAGACCGCTTTTCTCAGTGTTTTTTTTCACAGCAGCTGCTCAATACAATGCAAAGTGATTCCTAATAGTAATACATAGTAGAGGTTAACATCTATTAACCCCACTTTTGCAGTTAGTGAAATTGATTCATGGAGTTATGCAGTGTCTGTGAAGGTGAAAATTCATTTTCTTACTGGAAAGTAGTACAGATTGGTCACAGTGAGTGCGGGGCCACCTCTACTACTGGTGCAGCCCTGCCTGTCTGCTTAATTCCCAGCTCCACCAAGAGCAGGCAGGTATTTCGTGCCTGCCAGAACACTGGTGCATATATAATTGCTTAGTCCCTGTAGTCACCATTTTGCCATCAATGGAAGGATTTTTACTTCACACAGAAGTGATTGCACAGACTGCTAAAAAACTAAGTAGGTAGATCACTAGTTAAGACTAATTCCAGTCTGAACTGTTCACCTTGGCTTTCATGCTATCACTCCTTAATTTGAAACAGGGCTTCATAAATAGGAGTTGCAAAATAAATAAGAAGGCAAAGGGGAAAAATGATGAGGTTGTTGATGAGTTCATAGGCCTGCATAGCTTTGAGTTTTGTTCAGCTGTGTATGAGCCTTTCTTTGTCACATGCTAACGCTTTTTGCCTCACCACATTTGAGAATCAGTTTTGTAACCCTCACAGATTTCACATAATGCACTTTGGATATTTATTCAAACCATTTCTAAAGACAGAAGCCACTTCTAATGTCTGAGCTCTGGAGTGCCTGTGGATTGGTATGTGATCTCCAAATATATATATTCAGGTGCACCCATTTTATATTTTAAACAATAGTAGTAGTAACTTTCTGTGTGATCCTGGTGCGACTTCCATTAAGGGAGACCTGCTAAGATGAAATTAATTTCATGGGCCTATATCAAATATTTATTTCCAAGATGACTGTTCCCAAAATGACAAACCAGGAGTAATACTTGTTATGGTGATGACTATCATGAAAAGGAGCACAGTTTCTGGATTTTTTAAATTTTTCTTTTATATATCAAGGATTACAGTTGTCATTGTCTTTAACACAGTAATGGAAGTTATATTTGCAACCCATGTGGCAGAAGAAAATTTCAGTAAAAATTAGTCTAGTACAGTATACTAAAAATGGCAGTAGCTGTTATGGGCCCATCAATGCCAGAAATATGGTTCCTTTTCAAAGCTGTGATAATGTAATTATCTACTGTAATTCAGAAGGTTCAATTTCCAAATCAGTTTATAAAACTAATGGGGCTAGTAGCACCTAATATTGTTTTCCCAACAGTAATTATTAAATAGGTTTGCTGGGTCTACATATACTAGTAATGAAGTTTTGCTAGCTGATAACATTTATATTCAGTCGTGACAAATGGTTGTCTATTTACAAGACCTTAATTTTCACAAGCTATTAGTAACATATCAAAAGTATTTTCATAAATTGCATGTTAGTAGTTCATACATCCTTTACAAACCTTCTCAGTGTCCTGATAAGCCAAACAAATTACAGTAGTAGAAATACGCTAATACTTTTAATGTCAGTAGCAGCTTAAACGTAAAAAAAAAAATAATTTCTGATTTAACTTACAGATGCATAACAAGATTGGGGTTTTTTATGTATTAAAAAAAATAGGCAGTGTGTTTATCATTCTGGGTTAAACATTGACAGGGTTTGAATAATTGTTCAAAAGATTGTAGATACCTAAGCATATATATATAGATAATGTATATATAACTTACCTGCTTCTGTGTTTGTTTATTTATCCTCATGTTATTAATCAAGCATTTTCAGAACCTTTTCATTGTAAAAGCAATGAGCCAATGAAGGATGATATCAAGACCTAACACAGCTTTTCTCAGATGGCCTCCTTTTTTTCTGCATGAGGTTATTTTAACTTTTCCTTTTGTACATTATTATCAGAACGTTTGTTTCTTTGTGTGGAAAGTGCTGCTTACATCATCTAGCTAAGAAAAGACAATCATCTGACGGGAAGAAATTGGGAGAGAATTTAGGCTGAATGTCAGGAAAACTTACTCATGATGAGCTACATTGTGAAATACTTTGCCAAGGAAAATAAGTGTCTTAAGGCACAACCTGAGATTGAGCCAAGTGTTGGAAAATGTAATGTAGAAACAGAGTATTTCGTATTACTCAGTGACCATGCTTCCTTATTAGCCTGAACCATGGCTAATCAAACTGTTGTTCAGTATTCTTCAGTAACTTATTTCAAGGATAACTGTTATGATAATGGGCTAAGAATACATTGTATTCCTGAAGAAGACTTCTGCTCACTCTTTTTCGAGGTAGGGATTATGAGGAAAACGGGAAACACTTGGAAGTTGGGCAGCCTCTAACGAATACCTGATTTTCCAGTTGAATTTAAGAATAACTTAATTAGCCATGCCATTTTCCCAAGACCATTTTGTGGGGGGCTCTAAATACACTGATTTTAGCATTTAGGAGCTTAAATTTCTGTGGAGAATTCTGTAGCAGGTAATTTTCATTTATCTATTTATTTCTTTAAAGAAAATAAAACAAAGGATCCACTATATCAAATATAACCATTTCTAACACTTTGGAAAATTTAAATTCTTAGGTCTAGTAAATATTTCTGCCAACATCTTGTCTTCTTATTTGGATTATCAATTTGCTTAAATTTATCCCTCACTGTTAAACTTTCATTTAGGGTTTTTTGTTTGTTTGAGGTAAAATTTTGTAGTGTTTGTTCTCATTTTGGACTCAGAAGTTGCTGATGATATTTGGTCACTCCAGCTCTTAATGGTTTTTTTTAGACAGATTTGCCTCTACAGAACAGCTTGTCTGTCTGCCTTAATGTCTCCAGCTTCTGTCTAGGAAGAAGGCACCCACAGTCTGGCTTTCAGGGGTTTTCTTTTGAGGAAAGCATATTTAAAGTCAGTTTCAGGAATTCTGACAAGTGAAGCTTTTTAAAATAAATGATGTGGTGAGTGACAGCTACACACCCCTTAAGGGATAATGTGTGCTAATTAAAAAACATTGTTTTTACTTTTCGTAGTAAGTCAGAAAGTTATTACTTTGATTAGTTAAGTGTTTATTTATTCTATTATTGGTTTCCAACTCTCCCTTTACATTGTAAAGGACCTCACAAGGAGGCCTCTTCAGGGTGCATTTAATCCAGAGAAGTTTTGTTGATATCTGCACAGTGAGGAAAACAGGCCTGGCCACAAAATTTATAGATCAAGATTTGAAAAAGCAAAGAGAAAAAGTAATAAACATATGAAACTGATTTGGGTTCACTCTTAAGTAGGTCTTAACAGCCAGAGTGAAAGTGTCTGGGAGGGTTTAAAATAGGGACTTCGTAAAGTAAATCTTGTTGCTTATTTGCTAAAATATATGACAATCAGATAATTTCTGTAATTGTTAATGCATTGATTTTTTTAAAAAGTAAAAATATAAAAGCCACACAAACTCTCCACTAAGGCAGATTCCTTCACTTCTTGAAGTTTCTCCCTCAGTAAAAGAAGGTTTGGGTTTTTTTGTGTTTTTTTTTTTCCCTAGTATACTTTTCTTGTGATAAATGTTTAAGAAGTGAAAGATATTTGTAACATAGTAAAAAACTCACCAAACTTAAATTTACCATTAAAAACATTGTGAAGTATAGCTATACTTGAATTCTAGACCTACTTTTTCTTAATTAGTTCTCTGCTCCAATTATGCTGTTTCCTGTGTTTATATAGTCATTTCCCCCTTGATAATGTGTAATGTAAACATTCAAGCTGGGGATCTTTTTTTGTTTGTTTGGAAAACCATAAAGGGAGGAAAAACCAGAAGTTTTCTTCTGCTGGCTATCTGAAATGACATTCTCCAGCTCTCTTTTGCTTTCATTATGATTTGAACTCTCAGCCTGGTCAAGAGATGTGCACTGTTTGTGTTAATGGTAGTGATAGAAAGATAAATACCCAAACTTGTAAGTACACAACTAAACTGGTTTTGCTTCATTGTGGTAGTGCTTGTGATTACTTTATCTTTTACAATTTTCACTAAGTTACAATCCATGGAGTAAGCCATAAAAAGAAACGGCATCTATTACTAGACGATTAGCTATCTAACATGACCATAGCTATTGCTGATTTATGTCTGCCTTCTAATATTTTCAGGTGTTTGCTAAAGAAAAAAGACAGGAAAAAAAAGCAAACTTCATTTGTTTTATTTTTTTGTTTGTTTTTCTTTAACACTAGATTCTTTTTCCTCAGGTGATACAAATAGCATCTGTATAGTGTGGAAGGAATACACACAACAAAGGATTTCTTAAGTTAAAAGTGTCCAAACTGCTGTCTTAAAGTCATTGTCTTCTCTCATTCACCTCTGGATATAGCCTGGTTACTTTTGAGCAACAAAATTTGTTGACAGAAACATGATTTTGGTGAAAACCAATAGGAGGAAAAGGATGTAGCCCTTTTAGTTATGAAACCTACCAGCTTCAGTCATTTTTGTAATTCATAGATCAGAAAAATTTGAAAGTATTCTTTAACACTTTATGAAATGATCCAACAAATGCAGAAAGTAATTCTGCTAACACATAAAAGCAGCAAGACTGAGAGACTGAGAGGGGGCAGAAGGGAAATATACAGAGTTTCCAGCTCCTGTTGTAGGTGACAAAAGCGACAAAAATCCCACTGAGCTCTTGCCCACTGAAGTGGAAAAAAATGGGTATATAGGACACGGAGAAATAAGAAGTTCTTGAGAAATAAGAAGTTCTTTGAAGTGTGTCCTCACGAAATGAAGGAATAGGTGGTATGCATGGTCTTTGTTATGTGAACGTATTTCTAAGGGGAAAAAAAAAAATCACTAGCATATCCTGATAAGAGTTTAATTGAAAGCACTGGAGTTACAAAAATGGAACCCCAAATGTGTCCAGCAAATTTATCCCAGTGTATTAACCTGTAGAAGACTTTTATAATCAGTTATAAAGCATAAGTCAGTTGTTTTTTTCCCCTTCCCTTTTCAACTTACTGTCCGTTAGCTGCTGTTATTAAAACTCCTATGTGGTTACAATGTGAATATTATTTTCATAAATGAAAAAAAATAGGGGGTTGTGGAAGGAACCTTGATGTACAGTGCTTTCTGCATCTGCATTTTTCTTTACAGTGATCAATGCATTTAGTGTTTAGGTGTTCAAGACTATGGGGCCAGATGGGTTACACCAAAGAGTATTGAGGAAGTTGGCCATTGTGCTTACCAGTCCTCTCTCTATCATTTACCAGCAGTCCTAAATAACCGGGGAGGTCCCGGTGGACTGGAGGGTAGCAAATGTGACGCCCATTTACAAGAAGGGCTGAAAGGAAGATCTGGGGAACTACAGACGTGTGAGTCTGACTTGGTGCCAGGGAATGTCATGGAGCAGATCATCTTCAGTGCCATTATGCACCACATACAGAACAAACAGGTGATCAGGCCTAGTCACCCTGGGTTTATGAAAGGTAGGTCCTGCTTGACAAACCTGATCGCATTCTACAAGATGACCTGTCAGGTAGATGAGGGAAAGGCTGTAGAAGTTGTCTACCTGGTCTTCTGTGAAGCCTTCGACGTAGTTTCCCATAGCATCCTCCTGGAGAAACTGGCTGCTCATGGCTTGGACAGGCATACACTCTGCTGGGTAAAACACTGTCTGGACGGCCGGGCCCAAAGATTGGTGGTGAATGGAGCTTAATCCAGCTGGAGGCTGGTCACTAGTGACATTCCTCAGGGTTCAGTCTTGGGACCACATCTTTTAACAATGATCTTGATGAGGAGATAGAATGCACCCTTAGTAGGTTTGCTGATGACACCAAGTTGGGTGGGATTGCTGATCTGCTTGAGGGTAGGAAGGCTCTGCAGAGGGAACTGGATAGGCTGAATTGATAGGCTGAGGCCAGTCATATGGACTTCAACAAGGAAGATTCCTAACATTAATTCTTTATAGCTGAGCTGAAGGAGTGATCATGAGTCCCTCTGGAAACTCCCTAGACACAAATGCTATTTTCAAAATGAGTTCATACACCTTCAGTATTCTTTCTGAGTGTTAGGAATCTTGAGTTCTGCTTTTTGCCTTTGGCAGGCAAGAGTAGATACCTTAGTTACAAGAAGGGTAGTCCATGCTGTGTGAACCCTTTGGCTGCTGAAGATCGCTGACTCAGAGATAGGTTTGTAGCTTGTCCTGGTTGTTTAAACTCAATTCTGAGAACTCCCATTAATGAAAATTTCCTAAAATGGATCTAAGTGCCCTATTTTGTGTGTACAGCCGTAAAGATGACTTAAGTGTTATGGGAATTTAGAATTCTGTTGATCATAAGCTTCTTGAGGTAGATCTGACAAGCTTCATCTTCTTGTTCATTCAGTGGCACTGTCAATAGTAAACCAAGTATTTTACGCTGTCACAAAGGTAGGAGTCCTATGGATACTACCAGGGACATTTCTGAGCAACCCTAAATAACTCTTAGATACTTTCCTGCCCATAACTACTACACAAGAATCACAAACACCTTAAATTTAGCAAAAGAAGCTGACAGGGAGCAGGTAAAGAAAAGGGTTTGAGCATTAATACTCATTGCATAATTCTATCAGCCTTTGCATAGCATCTCCCACAGCTCATTACAGAACCTAGCTAGGAGTTGAGAAGTTCTGAATAGCTACTGTGAGCTCCAGAAGTTGGCAGAGAAGGCTGATATCCTAAGCTCTTGTATCAGTGCATGGATGCTACAAGTTTATTCCTTTGTTGCTGTTTAAGAACCCAGAAGTGACAGCTGACACAGTAGAACTGGCAGGCTGGGACTGCTTGCACCGACACTTAGTAATTCAGCTAAATACATTTACTTGCATGTACTTCAGCAATGCAAAGTTGAAGCAGCACTTCCACCTTCCAGACTATTCAGATTGCTAATGAGGGCCCTCTATTCAAATCCGTTTCTTGGCAAGTCATACTGTGAGAGGAATGAAGTCAATTTTGTTAAAAGTTACTGTGGGAGGGCAGTAACAGCATTGTTAAAACCCATGTCTGTACAATTCCCATGATACCATTCTTTGCATCCTAATTTCCCCATGAAGCCTAATTAACAACATGCCAATGCTTACATCTTTATTCAGTACTTGTAATACTTGGGATAGTGTTTGAGATTTGGAATAGAGACTTGACACGTGAGAAGAGCTGTGCCATTTTTTTTAATTATTTCTTTTTAAATCATTTTATTCAGGATACCAAGGGGGAAGGGGAAAATAAATGATGTAGGGAAGAAGTTACGTTTTTAAATTTCATATTACATTAATTTTTATTTTTTTCCCCTACCACTTCAACTACTTTATAAAGCATAACCTGTCTGAATTTGTTTGGGCCCCTTTTGTACACAGATGTTTCTTCTGGGGAGTATTTAATGTTTCAACAAACACAAGACTCCTTTGCCAGTTTTTATTCTGTGAGTGGGAGAGAAGTCACGTGCTCCCTCTGCAAATGCTTTGAAGTCTAAGATCTGATTTCCTTCAGTTTAACACATGTAACTAATATGTGTTTATTAATGGTCATAAATCTAGCCATGCACTGTAATAATTTAGCTGGACATTTTTGTCTTGATACCAACTTCTGGCATTCAGTTTCTCAAGACCATTACGTATTACTAGCAGAATCTCATTTTTATTTTTTACAATTCTTATTAACTGCTGTTTTTAATTTCTCTGATTCATTTCCTTGTTTATCTTGCAAAATTTGATGTGTTTCCTTTCTTGAAGGCTATTTTCATTTGTATTTATATTATTTATATATTATAATAGCTAGAAGTATACATTTTGTTATGTAGACTATTTTAAAATATATTTGAAGTGTACATTTTTGATATAATATTATAAAAGAGATTTTAGAGGTCTGTAGTAAAAACTTAAAGACGTTTTTAACATCACATGGTTTTCCTATTGTAATCTTAGTTTATAAAATACTATTGAATATGATGACATCAGGAAAAGATACAGTTTGACCTTATTTGGGCCAAATATTTGAGGTATTTAACCTGTGTCTTCGTTCAACTATCTAAAAGGAAAATTAAATCTAGCAGTCTTTTGAGATTTGTAGTACAATAAAGAATTACAAGAAATTAAGGGAATGTCTGACTTCATACATATATACATTTATACATTTACATGGCCATTTATATAGAACATGATTTGCTTTAGTAATCATACGGTTTTGTGCAGCTTGAAGATGTAAAACAGAATTAACATAAAGGTGTCTGTGGCAATTTCACTTCAGCAGTTCACAATCCTTAAAAGGCACGTAATATTTCTCTGAGAACAAATCTGCTTTCTGTACATTGGCACTGTAGAGGCATTGTATTATACAGTGTAAATAATTTTTAAGGCTGTCCATAAAGTGTATTAGACATTTCATTGCTGCTACATGTTATCAGAAGCAGTTTTTTTCACTGGGCCTGTGGCAGGTTTGTAGTCTCTGACTTTGCTGCCAGTTGGAGTGATGGTTAGTATGTATCCACTGCACTTTCTCCACTCAGCAGGACAGTTTGAGCATCAGCTATTAAAATGTCCTTAACAGTAAATTTGGGTTGTCAAAGCAGACCATTTAGCAGAAGGTGATTGTAATAAATGTAGTTTCTGTTGCACATACAAATGGTGGGAATTGAGTAGCTGCTTCTTGCTGCTGTTTGAAGTTGTGCTTGAAGTATTAGTGATCTGACAGAACCCAACAATTTTGTGTTCATGACCAAAACAGATTAGCATACAAACATTAAAACTTAACTACTGTAAAATAACAACAATTCTGGGAGCTTAAATATAATTATATTTTCTCTTTAAATATTTATAAGGCAACAAAGATGTTTTCAAGCTTACTGCAGATTCTCAAATGTGGAATTTAAAACAGATGGAATGAATATTTAAGTTTTCCCTCCAGAGACATCACAGGCAATGAATACATTGAGTGAACAAGATAGTTAAAGGGAAATAGCATTAAATAAACATGTAGATAATATACTTTATCTAGATATGCCAAACACCATTTTTCCATCCTTAAAAACTTCTAATATATGGAAATTTTGTGACTAACTTTACACTATATTGTCTGCAGTGGTAAATTCAGACGGAAATAATCTGTTTCATTATGTAAAACAAGAGTAGTTGAGATGCATGTAAAACTTGCTGCCATAACTTCATGGTACAAATATTTTCCCTTCCCTTCCCTTTGTGTCCTGTCACTCCCTGAGCAATGTCTAAGATCAGAGTCCCATCTTGCAGTCATTATTGTCTGTCGTGGTTGCAGATCACAGAATCACAAAATGGTAGAGGTTGGAAGGGACCTGTGGAGATCATCTAGGCCAATCCCCTTACTAAAATAGGTTCACCTACTGTAGGCTGGACAGGAATGCATCCAGGCAGGTTTTGAGTATCTCCAGAGATGGAGACTCCACAGCCACTCTGGGCATTTGGGCACTATATGAAGAGATGAACAACTCCTTAAGAAAAATAATCATAAGATGCTTAAAGTAATTTGTAAGACCTTTTACTTCCTGTATATAGTTCTGTTAAATATTCGTTCTGTTGAGAACTTGTCCTGTATTTCTTTTAGATCTTGCCTTTAGGTCACATAATGATGTTCACATGTTTCTGGAGCAGCATTAAGTGAATAAGATAGTGCAAGCTTCTGATTTCTGAAGATCTGGGTTTTGTTTTTTTTTTTCCATTAGTTTCTATACTCAGCTTCAGTGAGCTTCCTGGATAAGCCTTGTCTCTGTCAGGCACCACCAGTTAGCTGCCATGTTCCAGAGTCAACTGTTGAATCTCTTTTCTTAATACCCATTAATGACAGAAATTGTGAGCATAGAGGCAGCATGCTTCTATGCTTTCTCCATGACATAGGGCAGAATGTTTATTTCTGAGACTGAATGAAGTCCCACCTTAAAGAGAAGTGATATACAGCAGCAAATTTGGATTTTAACAAACAGAACAGCCTGGATTAGACAAGCAGTTTTGAATGTACCTGTTTCAGCTCTCTACATGTATATTGATCAGTGCTAACTGTAACTACACTAGAAATTAATTAAATAAAAGGAAATCAAGAGGTATAAAACTATTATTTCATTTAGTGCCTAAGAATAAGCAACATTCTGTGTTTCATAGTGTAATAAAATTTAACTTACATGTTCATTATTTAACCCCACTTTAAAGTTAAACTGTATTTGACTATTT
Organism: Chloroceryle amazona; assembly: GCA_027560015.1. NCBI lineage: Eukaryota > Metazoa > Chordata > Aves > Coraciiformes > Cerylidae > Chloroceryle > Chloroceryle amazona. The sequence goes on along the minus strand of JANHFX010012054.1, from coordinate 35,044 downwards.
TTTTCTTTTGAATTCTGAAGCAAGTAACTAATTGTAGTACTTCAGTAATTTATTCTTCATCATGTTGGGAGTATGACTGCATTAGTAGTTCAGCTGTTCAGTTACATATTAGAAGTGCCGTATACCTTTGTGAGTGTAACTTCAGACTGTAAAGTTAGCTTGACAGTAACCTTTAGTGAATTCTGTAATGTCTATAATGTTTATGCTGTCTCTGCTGCATCTAGCTGCTTTCTGCTGAATGGGAAGTGACTCTTCTGCCCAGTCCCAGATTTCTTTGGGTTATCCCATAAAACTTTAAATGGGTTTGCAGTATCCTTCAGTGGGAGCAGACATCAGGCCCAGTGGCCCAGGCATTCATTTTCTTTCTTTTGGAAACATCTAAATAATGTTGTATTTAGCCTTTGTACATCTACTCAGAATTATCTTTGTGGAAGCAGAACAGGAAATGAGTTTGATTACAGAAGACCTGGCATTTTCATGAAGCGATGCATCTTTTCCGAAAGGTGTCTGAGCAGATCACAGGAGTCGTGTGCTTGTTTCTCGCTGCTGATTAGGAAGGTTATGTGGCTCTATCAAGTGAAGAGACAGCAGATATCTAATGTTGAGTGACTGAGTAAATTGCCTGGTATTTTCTTGAGAGACTCTTTATACTGGTATTGTTACTGAGATCATAATGTCATCTGTCAGATCTTGCTGTTGGCAGTGTGTGGACTGATTCATCGGGGGACAATGAAAGTTCCCAGATCTTGTGGAGGAACTGTTGATTGAACTCAAAAATACTTCTTTTCCTTTCTCTATTCTCTTATAGTCCTTAGAGTTCTTATTTCTTGTTGTTACTTGATTCTGAAGAAAGTTAACCAGTGTTAGTACAGAGTGGTCTCAAGATGGTTTCAGAGTCATTCCCAAGGCTTTTGTTCTGGGAGGAAAAAAGGAGCTTCTGCTCCATAGTCATTGCACACATGGAGGATATTGGTGCCTGCCTCCTTTTCTTCTAAGAGAGTAAAGTTACGGTTTTTGTGAAAGGTTTAATGGACCTTGGTATCTTTGAATGCTGAAGTATCATAAATGTTGGTAGATTCCCACAGAGATGGAGATACAACATAAAAGCTAAGACGTTTGAGAGTGGTTGAGCTGCATTTGATATGTACTCACCATGTTGTACCTTCATCTGAGATAGAAGTCATTTTCACCTCGTTTAGGAGCATGTGGAAACAGATCAGAAAGCATGCGCCTCAACTTTAAGACTATTGGATATAAAATGAATGAAATGTGGTTTATATAAACACTTCATTAATGATTCATTTACTGATGTAATGAAAATATTTTAATCTTAATTCTTTATAATTACATGCTGTGCTTAATGGGATAGTGGATAGTTTAAAAATAGAAAGAAAAGAAAAAGATTGTGTAACAGTACTCTCTGCAAGGTTTGCTTGTTTTTATACTGTGCTTAGCAATCTTCTTAGCATGAGTGGGACTCTTTGTTCTTTTATTTTATTTATTTATTTATCTATCTATTTATTTATTTATTTTCCCCCTTTAAGTGAAGTCCTGGGAGTAATTCTTGAATTGACTTCTCTCAGCAAGGTCCTTGCCTTTAATTTGTTCTATTAGCACAAAAAATGATACAAATACAGTCCTGGTACTCATCATGCTTTCACGAGTGAAATGTTTCTTTTTGTTCTCAGTTTGGGAATGCCATTTCTTTCTGTTATTACTAGAATCAGGTACTGTTGGTGTGAATATGCTCTACCTAAACTGCCCTGTAGCTTACCTGTGCTGGAGACTTGTGGAGGAAAAAACGGAGTTAAAATTAACATTGGTAGGCTATTAATTTTGCAAAGGGTCTTATCCTGTCTGGAAGACAAAAAGAAGTAGCAAAACTATGAAGATGTGCAGGGGTTTCTTGTATCAAAGAGCAGTATCATTACCTTGATGTGTGTGAAAGATTCACTGTCTTGCAATACACACAATAATATCAATTTCTGCAACAGCTTCCTTGAATTGAAGAGTTTGACAGAACCGAACCTCTGATTTAAAAAATATCTTTAAAGTCTGTATTTTCCCTTCTCCTTCAGTCTCTGGTTCAACAGCACATGTCCCTTGGAATTTTCTTTCTTGTCTCTTTCCTTTTAAATTCTTGCAGTGTCACCATGGTTAAGCATTGAGTCACAGGAAGGGCAGCAGGTCAGATTGAAAGCTTGGCTAATTGTTGTGGGATTTGAATATATCAGGGAATTAAATTGTAGTTGGAGGTCTCCTGCCTGCATGGAATTCACAGTTTCCTGAAGAAGGAAAGCTGCATGGGTGGCAGGGAAGAATGAAGGCTGGCTGAGCACAGGAGTAGTGAACCAGTACCTCCAGCAAAGGAGGCCTAAATGGGTGGGCATAAGGCAAAACTGACTATGGAAGTGGAGACCTCTGATGATGGTTAAAATCACTCTCCTGCATTCGTCACCTGAAGTTTTTCCATGCTTGATACATTTGAGCTTTGCAGGAGAAACTGGGTTTGGCCAGGATATTGTCAGGAATTGTCAAAATTCCAACAAAAGTATCCTAAACTGCCTCAGATTTTAAGGTCTCACTAGAGGTATAATTTTCAAGAACAAATTTAGTTCTCTATAAATGATGTTGTGTGCTTTCTAGTAGCACTTGCCTCTGTCTCAGCATGACTCAAAACACTGGGTATGCCATCAGTTTCTTTGCAGATGAACCTTAAAGGATATCACTTTCTAGATGAAGCAGAAGTTCAGGATCTTCTGGTGCATACAGAAGTGGATACAGCATTTGCACTTGTCTCTAGCTGGAAATACAAAGAAGCATAGATGGGACCAGAATAGGAGTTTATATCCAAGTATTAAATTGCTACAGCATCAGCAGAGAACACAGATTTACAAAGACCATACTTTCAGCAGGATGTCTCTGAAATATGGATGCTTCCAATGAAACCCCTATCTTACTTAATCTCTCTGAAAAACAATTATTTCTGGAATAATAAATATTTCTGAAAGTAAAAAACAAACAAACACCATCAACAAAAAAAAGCCTGAGCAGAATCTGATGGTAAGTACTTGGAAATATAAAGCTTTCCAACCTAGTTTATCCACACGTCCATAATTAGATGTTCTCGGGAAGCCTTTATTTACCAGGACCCCTACCAAGTAATTGCAAAGTCAAGACACACAAAAACTGATACACAAAAAAGGATTGAAATGTTAAGTTTAAAATATTATGTGCACATACTGCATTTTTTTTCCTGTGTGTATATACATATACAGACATGTCATTGTGTACTTTTTAGAATAAGAAAGTTTAGTTTTAAAAAATTGATGGTAGAATCTGAGGCGGGAATATCGACAAAGACTGACTTTATCCAATGATGGCTGATTATTCTTCTGTTTGCTCTGTAATCAGTAGAAAAGAAAAACTCTTTGAGGAGACCTAACATCTGAAGTTAGGTTCCTCCTGTATATTGTTTCTTCAAAGGAGTGTTTCTTCCTCTAATGTTTCATGAAGACTCTGTAAGGAAAGTGGCCTTTCTGTGCTAAAGGCAACCTTTGTGTATATTCTCCTGTGTCATTTTTTGACTTTTTCAAGAAATAGTCATTTCAGGTATGATGCTATAGTAATCTATTTTTGAACATAAGCTATGCAATATAGTAAATTAGAAAACAATGTTCAGTTGAAAAAAACCCCCAACAACTTAGAAATATATACATTTTTCCTCCATACATAACTACTCCCAGCCTTAATTGGCATGTGATTTATAATACCCTTGTGGCAACGTATTAATACCACTTGATACAGCACTATGTTTTTGCTGAGGAGCTGATTATTGCACTATACATTGTACATGGGAGTGTTGGTGAAGTGTTGAAGGACCTTCTATGTCATCATGTGACCACATTGGGTGATCTGGTTTTGTTAGGTGTTTCTTTCCAGTAGCAGGGGAATCGGGCTTCACATCTGATTCCAACTCATACTCTGATTCTTCCTGAGAAGGACCTTCTTCCTGATCTGCTTTCTTTTCCTCACAGCAGCAGCTTGTACCTGTGTGGATTAAGTGCTATTGGCCACGGTGCCTGTCAGTGTAGCTTCAGGGTACGTTGCTGGAACTGAAACAGCTACGGTGTTCATTATTGGAGTTGGAATAGCTTTAGTGCTTGCTGTAAGAGTTGGAGCAGCAACAGCATTTGTTTTGGGAGCTGGAGCAGGGGGGCTTATGCATCTGAGTAGTTGAGGTGCTTGTTACAAGCTCTTGTGAAGAGTGAATGTTCTCAGTGTGTGTCCTGCATGTCATAAACCCTCATGGAGTCTGGATAGCTGCAGAGCATGTCGTGGAACCTCGCAGGGCCTGAGTAACTGCAGTGCCTGTTGCTGCAGTGGCACACACTCTGTGCACTGAGGTGGCTGCCTGACATACACCTCTCTAATCTGACGCCACACAATGAATAGAATCAAAAATAAATTCAGTGATAATGATAAAACCATAATATTTTAATTGTAATGACCATATCTCCAATCCTCACAATTTAATGGAATCCTAAAATTCTAGTGGAGTCAGATCAGCGTACTGGGGAGAAGTGTAATTTCCCAAGGTAAAACCGAAAGTAAATTTAGTAACAAAGTCCTCTGTGACATGGCAAGTACAGAGACGCCCTGGCTGCCCAATTCAGCACAGCATAAATCAGTGATAAACACCACAGCAAAGCTGCAGCTTTTACCCAGCACCTGCAACTGGTAACTTTCAGATAATCAGTGAGAACATGTAAACAATAACATAATGCATATGGCATGTAAGGCATTTACCTCTGAAAGAAACCCTGAAAAGACAGGAAATACTGCTCTCAGAAATGGCATCATATAAGCAGTATGGTTTAGCATCCAATTCTTAAAGATTCTTAGGAAAAAAAAAAAAAAAAGTGATACTATCTCAAGTGAGTGAACCGGAATTTGAACTATTCGGCTAACCTACAAGAGCTCAAATCTGCCTCACGTTGGGTGCCAATAAATCTGTCAAAGTATAGGGTCAGGGCAGCCCACTAGACCTAAAACAGACACTCTCTGTTAACCCATCCTTCTTCCCAAAGGGGAAGAGAAAGGGAATAAGGCAGAGAGACTTATTGATTACAAAAGATAGAACAACTTTGATAAAAATATTAATAATAATAAAAATAGAATATATATAAATATATACAAAACCAATATTGAACCCAACTCCCTCTGATGGCAGTTACATCACTGTCACCACTGATACTGTGGAACAGGCACTGGAGAAGTCCCTAACTGGACTTGGTGGCAGATTGGAACTGGATTCAAGAACACATGGATCAGTATTGAAGGCAGAATGGACAGAGTCCTCCTTGGACACTGTCCATTGAAGAAGACAGCTTGGCCCTTCTGATTACTCAGCTTTATACCAAATATGATGTATATGGGTTGGAATCCCTCGTTGGTCAGTTTGGGGTCACCTGATGTGTCTGCTCCTCCCTGCAGGTGCAGCCTTTTACATTCTGCACCCCCAAAGTGGTGCACAAGATCGAGCAGTGGCCTTGGTCTGCACACTGACCCTTGGTACTGACTCTAAACATGGGCTGTTATCACTGCCAGCAGCAGACACTGTCTGGGAAAACAGGCTGCTGACTTCAGACAGTGCAGTTAGAAGAGCTGAGCTTAAAAATAAAATCACTGAACAGAATTAGTTCTGTTCTTACTCAAACCAGGAAAGTGCCGACCTATTTTATTACTAGTCTGCAGTTAAAACTTTGTAATCTTCTCAATCTGCTTTAACATAATCTGAAATTCAACTCTGCTTGAAATAACTGGCATTGGTAGTGATATTTTTAGCAAATTAAGATATGGTTTGATGTCATCTTTTTTTTTTGTGGATGTGAGAGGCTTTAGGATAAACATCAAATATATTAATTATTTTGTTTTCTAAGTATGTGATTTGCCTGTGTAGAGTTTTTCATACAAAGCTGTAAAAATATTTGTCCTGCTAAGATCAAGTAGTTACAAACACTGAAATTCACATAATTAATTCTATGTAATATTTACACATTTTAACTTTTAAAATAGAAACTGAGGACTTAAATACATGACTAATATTTTATCATGACGTTTATATTCTTTGTAGCATGTAAAACTGATCTATAAGTTACATAAATGTGTGGTTGTCTGTATTTGAAGTTGTATTGATTAGGAGCTGTTGATACAGGCCACAGACTGAAAAAAGGTTCTTTTTCTATCAGATCAGATTTTAGGAATTGATAGGAATTGTGAGAAGGATTTCAAGTTAAACAGAGCATGATGTTGTAAGTTGTCAAAGTGTGAAAAAAGTTAAGTCCTTCAGAAAAATCAGTTTGTTTTTTACCAGATGTAATACAGCTCTGTCGATTATCAAAGTAATATTTTCCTGTTAGGTCTGCCTAATACTTGCCTAGCATGTTAATTAAAAAAAAGACCGATGAACTGACGCTAAGTTAAAACCACATGATTCCTTTATTTTAGCTTGGTTTTGTGTTGTTTTTTTTTTTCATTCTTTTTTTCTGAAAGAATGGTGCTTTTGCCAAACAAGAAATGATCACATTATTTGATTGACCGCCACGTATTAGCCATGCTGGGAGCTGGAACTGCATAGCATTCAATGACTTGGATCAAGAAAATATAACTTCTCTGATGGTGTGACTAATCTGAATAAGCTTTTAACAATGAGATCTGTATTTTAAACACAACATGGATTTCTGAAGTTGCTATTTACAGAAATTGCTAGTCTTCTTGTCATTGCCTGTTCCAAATGTCTGTGATTTCAGCCTAGCACAATAACTGAGTAGAGAGGGATTATCATCTTGGCAGGAAGAAAGTTACTCTGTTAGGACCACACAGTGAAATTTCAAATTAAAGCAATCAGATTTCTATAGAAATGGTTGTGGGAGGATTACATTCCTGCTTTGGGGGGAGGGTGGGGCTGTGTGCCAATTTGTAACCCTTAGCAATGAAACTGTAATGTAAAGTAATTGCAGTGATAGAAATTGGCAGTGAAAGGAAATAAATAAATGCATATGTAAAGCAAAGTTTCACTCTATCTTTCAGTTTCCAAAAGCTAGGCACAACCTGGTGGAAATCAATACGAGTCTTTTCACCGTGGAACATTCTGTGCCTTGTAATATCAGTTGTTAAAATGTGTCTGCCGGGATTCTCTCTGGTACTTTACTGACACATTCTCCCTCTCCAAAGCCAATGTTAATTACATACCTAGCTCCTAATTTTGCTGGAAGGTGATTTGCCACATCAGGGCTTTTGTCACTAGCAGCTTTCAGCCTAGGGATGAGTTTGCAGCATGCTCTTTTGATGTGGCTTAGCAGATCTATGCAGAGGCACAGACCCTGTCTAGATGAAATCTGTGACATCTTTTAATTAGACATGTGGTACCCACTGTCCATTCCTAGTTGTGTATATACCTGTACAATGTTGTGCTTCAGGCCAGCAAAGACACTTCCCAGATGTCTCCTCTCGGTGCTGTTTGCTTCCTACAAATAAGTTCTTCCACAACATTTGAATCAGGATTCACTTTTTTTTTTTCCTAAGATATTTCATTTGCTTTGCAGATGTGCTGAGTGAGATGGGGAGTAGTTGTGTTTCAGTTGCTTTACGGCTGTCAGGAGAGCAGTATATGAAGTGAGGTCTTCAGGTGTGACGTGGAGACTGCCTAAATGTGACAGCATTTAGCAAAGGGAAGAGCCATACTCAGCTCCACTAGCAACAAGACCAGCAGCGATTGCTGCTATCAGCAGTAACTACTTCAATAATACCAACGTCTCTTCTAATTGAACTCTGAGGTATTTCAGGTGTTGTTGCTGTATATAGCAATGAAACTAAGAGGCAGAGAAAAAAACCTTTGTAGATTAAAAAGAAAGAAAAGATGCACCCATGCTTCTGTACCAGTGACTCCAGCAATCCTCTGTGATTTCTGCATGTACCAGAAGCCATGTACATGCTCTGGAAGCTATCGGAACTTCCAGGTGTATGCGCTGCAATTCTGCCTGATTGTGGGCAAGTCATTTAACAATTTTGCACCCCTGTTCATTTTAATTTGCCTTACTTAGTGATCCTTGGGATGGAGATTATCTTCTGATTTATATTTTGCTTTATATTTGTACTTGTAGGGCTAAGGACTAGGGAGGTCACAGAGAGAATTAAGTTAACAGGATTCCCAGTTGCCAGAAGAAGACAGCAATGATAGCAAGCGAGGCACTATTTCAGTGATAGAATTAGGAATAAATCAAGCTTATCTGAATTATAGTAAAATGCTTTAACTATGAAAAACTTTTATTTGATATCTTCTATCTGGGAAAGACATTTTTTGCTTCAGATCTGCTATGAATACTTTTCACTGCAGCACACAATCATCACAGTTGCATATGGGAAATAAAACACATTTCCCTGAAGTACTGAATGACATCAGTTAAACTGATGGAGGGTGTTGAATACAGTGAAAGCTCAGTGAATGCGGTGAAAACTCTCATCCTTTGTGTTTGATTTTTATTTTTAAATGTAGCACATTTTGATCACTGCATCGTCAAGAATGCCAAGCGTTGCCTTTGCTGTCTCTGACTTTATTACATTAGAATGCCAAAGAGAGTCTCAGTTTTCCTGAAACTTTGCCCTGCTGAGAGATACAGTGATTCTGTGGTCTTTGGAATTGTAATGTTAGGTTTGTGAGGAAAGAAAATGTGTTTGTGTTTCAATGGGTTTATTCTATATGTTTATTATTACAGCCTTTTGGGAAGTTTTTGTGCTTAACTCACAATGTAACATCAATTATTGTTATGGAAGAGTCACAAGAGCTGTATTCATTCACATTTGGCTTAGGTACATGTTAACTTTGCCCAGACTCCCAAACCTGCCAAAGCCCAAATGTGGAATGTGATGAGTATGGTAAGACTGAGCTGGTGAGGAGAAAAAAAAGCTATTCATGCAGAAAACCCCTTTTTTTTTTTTTTTTTTCCTGTAGTTAGTATAATAGAATATTGTAATATATCTTATGATGCTTTATTTCTGATGTGTGGGCAGTTTTTAGTTTCTTCTGATTTTTCTGCAGTGAGGTCAATTTGGTTGGTTATTCTGCCTGTCCCTAAAAGGCACATGGTAAAATCACACTACCTTTTTTTGGTGAGTGGCACAATGGCATGGCTGATACTTATATTCTGCTACATGTGTTTCCATCCCAGATGGCCATGGATCACTTCAGGTGATCTCTGCTGGAAGTGGTCTTCAGAGTGGGGTTCCCAGGACTGGATTTACACTAAATAAAGAGGGCATGAGGGGCAATCTGTGATTCAATAGGAACCCTCATTTAGGTTGAAGTGATAAAAATACCTGCAGGACATCTAAAATTATTTTAAAAACTAGGAAAGTGAAGGAAATACAATCTTGAGTATTTTGTAAATTGTGCAATTTTCTTTTTAGAGTTCTCCACCTTACTCTTTGCTGTTCAGTATGAATAAGCATATAATCAAAAGAAATAGCTGAAAATACTCGGCTGTCAAAGATTCAGATTCAGTAAGCACATGCTTTTTAAGCAGTGCTGTCAGTACTACTGTGTTTGTCTTGTCTGTTCTGCCAAAACATGTTCCTGGAAGTTTTCATTTTCTATTCTGATTTTAGGCAAGATGCAAGAAATGGAAGTAAAATGCCAAAAACCCCTTCTATATATTGCATATAAACTTACTGCATCACTCATTACAATTGCTTTAGTTATTCATGGAAATGTTTCATAATAGACTAGTGAACATGTGTATTGTATGTTGTATATAAAGAAGACATATAATTGACTTCTACCCATATGCTCTTACCAGAATGCAACAAATATGAATTTTTCAGTCTTACACAGTGTCAGAGTTACAGTGACTCCACTTTCTGGAAACACTCTGTATTAAAAAGATCCATGTTATGTTTAACTTTGCAGATCCAGTATGCTAATGATGTGCTAATAGCACCGCTGGAGAAGTTTCGTAAAGAGCAAATAGGAGCAGCAAAAGTAAGTGGCCATGGCAACAGTTCTTTTTTATTTCATGTTTATTTGAATTTATCAGTGTGTTTTGAAGGCTGGACTGAAAACAGGCATTTTGTATTCAAACATACTTGATGCCACACTCATTAACAAGTTAGTAAATTCTACTGTATTCTTTGCTTTAGAGAAGGATGTGATTCAGAAATGGAGTTTCAAGACTGGTTATATACATAGGGTACAGCTATTGCTTCTCTTGCACATTCTTACCACCTGGAGTTGCGTTCATCATCTGATGTCTGCATTTAGGTTACATTGCATCTTGGGTTAACATAGAGCCATATAAAGGATTCAAAGAAGAGCTGCTACGGGTGCCGTAGCACCATCAAATGGCCATTGTGTAAATGGCTGTAGTCCTTCTGTCTCAGCTTTGCCTCTCCACTTTACATGGCTGATGCAGTGCAGTGATTCATGTTCATTTTGCCACAGTATTAATCTTCGTATTGCCTAGAGATTTCCCCATGGTGGAAGTGCTCCAGCTGGGGATTTAAGCCAACTGGATTCTTTGGTGTGAGGAAAAGTGCAGGTTGTCTGTACCAGTGTTCAGTAAGTCAGCCCAGGAAATAGTACGTATTGGGGAAAAAGATGTTGGAATGAATTGTTAATTTAGAAAAGCTATTTTCAGTCTGATCTTGGAGATAAGTGGCTATCAGTGACTGCTTTGATCACAATCTTGGAGACATGCATAAAGGCTGCAGTAGTCAATTAGAGGTATGGTTGGTAACAGTTCCTTCCATCTACATAAATAGTTCTGGATAGTTCTGAAGTGTTTTGTATCTTGCATTAGTACTTACAGATTTTCTGGGAAATATTCCATTTGTAAGGTTAAACGGGTACAAAAAAAAATCTCTTTGATGTTGTAGCTGAGGTTGTGCTTGTGCTCTACTCGAATAACCTCAGAAAAAGAACAGAGGGAAAGAGGGACTGAAGGTTTATACTTTTTGTACTGTTATTGTGAATGTGTAGCAAACAGATGAGATTACTTCCGCACAGCAACTGAATAAATGTTTGAGAAGAATTATTACTGTGAACTTGGGGTCACATTTCTCTAAAATGGATGTTCTTATCCTCTTGCTTGATATGCTTTTGTGTACTACTGCATTCTTCTCTTGTCCCACCCCTATGCTGCTGTGAGATGCAAGGCTGAGAATTTATTTACCATACTTGATGCACAAATCAGAATTTGATACCAGCACAAAATTACTTTTAGTTTTCAGTAGGTTTTAGTTGCATTGTTCAGTTCTTTCTGTTACCATTTAATTTCATATTCCTGTGGTTTAAGGGATATCATTTTTTGCAGAAAGTCTGTCTGAAAGCCTAAACTGCTGTACAATTGATTGTCCTGGTACATCAAAGAGATGATCCATAGGTGGTTCACAGGGCTCTCTGCAGAACTGTATAAGTCACTCGTGTCTCCTTTGCATATGTTACTCAGTAGATGTTGATAGGTATTTAATGATCTAATAGAAGATGACTGGTTTTTTGAATCGGCAAGTATCTAACATTAAAAGCAGGGCACTACAGAAGACTTGAGTCCTCTCTGTTGAATGGTTCATTTCTGTATTCCTTCTAAGTAAAATACAGATATTTGTCCATCTTAGATAATTTGTGGAAACAATGATTGTTTGACTTGTCTGTGTTCACACAACAGCGTGTGAATGAGTTCAGGAGAGACCCTGGATCGGCCAACTGGTGTTCCAGAGTCTAATGCACTTTATTATGCAGCACTGTGGGTGTTCTAGGCAGTCCAGCATGCTGGCTTGACACATTGATACCATATAGAGAGCTCTCGTAGCTCATTGTTTTATAAAGCGTCAAATAAATATGTCTTTTCCTGCACTGCTTATGGAGTTCAACTGTCAAGCTCAAAAATGGGAGTCTGCCTACTTACTGCCCAACCCAGACTGCGATACAAGCATTCGCCTCTGAATTGATTTTTATCAGCGGAAGCAATTACAGCTGCCCTTTAACTAAATGGAATCAAAACAAAGAAGTGAGAGATTAATTATATTTAATACTGGTTTTGTAGTAATTACAAAATAGCAGCATGTGATCTGGGAATAATGAGACTAGTATGAAATAGAACAGAAATTTGGGCTTTTGGAAACTCATTGTTAGTAAAGTAAATAACATGGTCAGATCACTTACCTCCACTTCTGTTCACTGGGCTCAACACTCAAGCATTTAGGAACTTTTCTAAGTATGGGATGAGTTGAGATTCATTATTCACCTGTAGTTAATTAAGATGTGCATGGAGATTTGGCTTTTTTAACTCCTCTGGGGTGATTTGAACTGATAGCCAAACCAAAAATGTGGATGCTTTCTTATTTCTTGTATTTCAATAGCAAGTTTCACAGAACACTGAGAATGTCACTTTTTATTTCCAGTCTTCTCTAAGCAAGTCAGCTGTATGGACCATGTATCAAGTGCTATTTTTTTTCTCTGAAATACTAGGCTTGAGCTGTTTTTTCCCCTAATATTAACTGAAAATATTGTGTATAATTGTATTCATGTCAAATCTAAACTTGCTTCTGTTTCTTTTGTCATCCCTCTCCCCCAAAAGAAACCCAAAACATTTCTTTGTATGTGTTCCTCTCCAAAGAGAGGCTGAGATGGTACAGACTCCACAGGATAGTTGGTAGTTATATCACATTATATATTTTTAGAGCTGTGAATTTACAATTAATTTGCATCATAACATCTTGTGGACTAACATTTTAAGAGATTAGGTAGATAAGCACAAGGTTAGTTATATATGCCTTTTACACTGGCAATTTCAGTAGAGATACAAGCAACTGTTCTTGTGATCAGCCTTGTACTGTGACAGAATATTTTATAAGCAGTGGTGAGTATTGGTTTCTATCTCTTCTAATTGGACTTTTAAATTAATAATTTTAGCACCCTTTTAAACTGTGTTTCCAAATAAGAAATTATTAAACAAGCAATCCCCCTACTGCCCCACCAGAGACACGAAGAAAAAAGAGAAAGTAAGTATGTTATAAATTAATGACAGTTTTCACTATGACAGTCAGGATTTTATTTTAATAAAATACCAATGTTATGAACTATGTAGGACTATTTTTGTGTTTATTATGGAGAATGAGAATATTTTATTCTTTCTTCTAAACTGTATCAACTTTAGACAAAAAATAGGGTCACAGAATTCAAAGAGAACACGGAGGAGAAAATATATCCTGTTGATGTTACCAGGCTATATTTCAAATACAAAGACAGCATAAACCCAGAGTGCAGAGTTCAAGTGTTTTTAGAACACCACAAGAATAACATTAATGACCAGTTGTTCACATGCACTTCAAAAACCTGAAGGTACCCAACAAATTTCCCATAAAGCATTGGTGTTTGTAATCAAACCAGCAATACACAAATCTATATCACTTGCTCTTCTCAATTTATACTAGTTGCTCTTCTGTTTTTATTGCACATATTTCAGTTCTTCCTTTTCTGTACACACTCAGTTTAAATAAAGCTGAGTTCTCTCCGGAGACTACATAATCTCAGTTTTGCATTGGATAGCCTGTTGATTTACTCCATCTGAGTTTTTAAAAAAATGACCTCTGCAATTACTGTAGAAATGCGAGCAAAAGCCGGGTGAGGTAACTGGGAAAGGATTTCAGGAATGAAACATTTTGCCTTATTTGGTAATTGTGGTTTGCAAGTCTCCAGCTGGTAACTTTGTTGAGATCATTCTGTGATGTGCTATGTACAGTAAGGCCAAACTTTCATGTTTCTTTTTATCCATTGAGTACAGTATTTAGCAATATTTCTTCCAATGTTTGTTGACCTTTAGTACAACTTAAATTGGATCAAAGACAACAGAAGCAATTTTGGGTTTAAGACTTAAAAGGAGAGTTTTGTTTCCTCCTTACAATTTTACAATTCCATCTGTTTGTTTCACATAATTATTAATTACATCCCAGGGGATTATTTTTTGTTATTATTTAAATTCATTCATTCATTCAAAGCTATGAGTTCCTTTTTACTTGGGAAATAATCCATATTCACTACTGGGATTCATTTTCCTGCATTTATGTTCTCATCGGTGTTCACATCTATACTCACATGATACAGGCATGCAGGAGCTGGCATGCTCTTTCTATGTTTTATTTGGGTTGTTTCGAAGTTGAGGAGCATAAAACAAACAAACAAAAGCATAATTTTTTAAAGTGTTGTCAGAGTGCTGTCAAAGCAAGATGGGTATCTAAGATCAGTTAGACATGCCAGAACACCCATTTTCTGAACTGGTTTTCTTGGCAACTAATGAAATTATAGTCCTTGTTGTCCTTTAACTGAGAAAAATGAATGACATTGCTCTTGTAGATAAGGCGGAAGGTGTTTCATTATAAGCAGCATCTGTTACTCAAAGTTTGGTACTTGTGTCCACTAGGTTTGGGATATTTTAATGTCAGTGTGAACCATAGAGGGGAGGGGGCTAGGCAAAGGAAGCAGGAATAGAGGCCAGGCCAAGATAATTGATGGCCAAATGTTTTGCGTTGCAATGCAACACAGTTTCCCAAAAATGGTTACTACCAGAGTTACCTGGTATCTTTTTTTGATAACTCATTCTGTAGGCAAGGAAATGTAGGGAATCAAGCCTATTTCTATTTCAGTAAGGCCTTTAAAGCACTTATATGAGACATTATAATTTAGTTTAGATGAGGGTTAGGAGGAGAAACCTGATCTGTCTAAGGAACTGGCTAATGGGAAAAGGGTAATGGGTTTTGTTTATGAGAGAAATTGTCTGGTTACAGAGAAGTTCCTAGTTAGAATATCCAAAGGGACTATTTGAGATTGGTCTGTTGTATTATTTTCAGTACTGACCAGGTAAAAAAAAATCTGGTGGTGCTTCCACAACTTGGGGTTGCCGTAGGTTGGGGGGCATTGTCAAGATAGAAGAGGAGGAGGATGGGAGAAAGTGTAAAGCTAAATGACTGAGCATGAAGAACTGGGGCTACTCAATGATTATTACACAGCTGCAAACCAACAAGTCTGCTGTACTGATAAAAAAGCTCAAGTTGCAATCCCTTTAGCTACTATAGGTTTTTAGGGTTCTACCTCTGATAGATAGAGATAACAAATTTTCTTCAGGTTTTTTCCTACTTACAGAAATCCTCAAGTTTTGGATTAAATTTGTGAACTCTGAAAGAGTTGTAAATTTCATTTATAAATACATTTAATTCCAAGGTGTTGCTTGGAATCAATCTTAGATCATTATTTTCTGAGAAATAATTGAGAATATGTTGTCTAATCTGACATCTTATTTAAACCAATATTGACAGATGCAAGAACTGAGAAATTAGGAGGTTAATCTTAAAAAAAAATATAATGCTAAATTTTATGACAGTTGTAAGAAAAGTTGAATATTTGAAAGTTTCCTCAGACTAAATATTGCTAAAAATGTTTGTTATTTCAACTTGGTTTTTGCTGTTTGTCTCTGGATTTCAGTGTCTGTGTATAGAGTTTTCTGTGAATTGACCCAGATCCAAAAATTTGGAGTAGTTGGATTGTTGCTTTATCAGCTGTCTATTTTTCCCTTTGTAGTTTGCAGTGAATGAAAATGCATAGTATACGGGTGATTTTATATCTGTATTTTCACTTTAAGGTATAGCTATTCAAATAAATTTATGGAAATTGGAAGCTGCAAAAGACCTTCATCAATTTGGTCATTCTTATATTAAATTTATTATTTAAAAACTAGAAAATAATTGTAGTATGCCTGGCCACTGCTTCTTTTATGCTTCTGTATGTGAAATATTTGGGAACTTTCAAAAATTGTGCTGAAATGCCCAGTGCGCACACACTTCATCTTTTCAGACAGTGTTATTTTCTTCTGCAGAGAGCCAAACCATTAAGCTGGGAGATATCTCTGGCTCAGCACCTGGACCCAGAGGTTTTTGAAGCGACTAATCTACTTGGGACAGCTCTTTGTCATTTTGCAGATACAGCAAAATGATTTTCTCATTGCAGTTTATTTCAGTTCAATAACTGTTTCACTGAAACTTGAGAAACTTTTAGGAAGTCAAGAGAATAAAAACAAAAGAGAACTATTTTTGTTTCACTTCTTGTGTATTCCTTTAAAAAAAAAAAAGAAAGCAAAAACTCAAATCACAATGAAAACGTTATGGACACAGTGATTAAAAGCTGTCATTTCAATCCATTAACTGTAGGTGTTTGCACATATTAACTCTTTTACTAACAAAGTCTATTTTAATAAATTTTGTTAAATGCATTATTCCTTTAAAAGTAACTGTCTGACTAAGACCAGTTTCTGAAGCTGCGTTTTTTCTGCACTTTAATAAAATCTTAATTTGTATCCAAAAGAGAGCAGATACGAATTAAGGGCAAATAAATTAGACCTCTGCAGGAAATAGGAAATGTAATTTGCTGTGTTCTTGCATAACATTTAAGAATTAAGGCTTAGAATAAATAATGTTAATTGATGCAATTGCTTAAGTGAGCATGCAGTGTATTTTTGTTGGGAAAAAAAAACCCCACACATTTATTTTTTAAAAATCTTCAGTAAGTAAAAAATTTACAAATTAGGTAGCAAGTATCAGCCCTTCTGCTGGAAAACAATATAAGAGGATAAAAATGCAAGAAAACATGCACATTTTCTAATTAAATTAAGGCTTTTTTCTGTCTAAGTTAAATCAGCCCACTGTAATCTGTGTAACAGAAAGGATTCAGGAAAGTTTTATCCTGACCCCGCATAGCTGCTAGAATCCTGCTGAACTCCTGAGCCATGAGCAAGGACATTCTCCTCCAAACTTAATTTCCAACTCACAAGGGAACTGAACATATTGAGTGCTTCAAGGAAGAGAGGATTTGGCAAATATTCTCAATTAATAAAGAAAAAAGAAAAAAAACAATCATCTATTATGTCTTTTACTAGCCTTACTGTTGTCTGCAGCATGAAGAGGATTATGTTCCACACTTGAAAAACACATCTCATTGTTGATGAAACTCTTCAAGAATCTCAAGAAGGATTTAAGAGAAATATAGAAGTGGCCAGTTGCTCATGGTGTAGAGCGGGGCAGGACTTGGAGGAAGCAGGGAGTTTACTATTTTCCCTTCTCAGTCTTCATTCAGCTGGTCAAAGGCACCTACCCCCCCAGCCTCCTGCACTCAAGACTCCACCCTGAATTTTGGCATCCTTTTTCAAACAAATTCATCATGTTTTCAGAAAATCATCTGCATTCTCTTACTCATGGATGTGCTCACGGATGTTGCATAGTGCCACAGCTGTACCAAACACTTAACATTTAAATTATGAGTCTTTTTACGCGGGTGTAAATTAATCTGTTAATATTGTTCTGTTACATGATAGGGTGTTCTTCATCAGTCTTGGCAAAAATGAAGATCTCTTCCTCAATTGCATCCTTTTCTTCTGTGGTATATTTAAGATAACAGCATCAAAATTAGATCTACTACATTTGGGCATTACTCAGATGATGTTGAGACTGTGGGTCTTTATTTGGTGCCTGTGGCAGAGTTGAGTTTTCTGTTTTAAATAGAAAATCATTTGATTGGAATGCTTGGCTGTATCACCATAGGTTTCCCATCATCCAGTATCTTGTTCCGTCTATGCAGCCGGTTCTACAGGGACCTAGGAATATACAAACTTGCTCTCTCTTACCATTGTAGCAATTCCTCTTTTGACAAAGCGAATATAAAATAGCTCTATGCAAAAGTGTAGTGGGTGGTAGTAGCTGGAAACTATCACTTCTGTACTGTAACAAAAGTTGAGCATCATAACTTAAAACTTTAACATGTCTTGGTGTAGATATGGGAGCACTGAGAGCTCCATCTTTCTGCCAAATGAACTAACTTCATTCTTTCAGGGTACTAGTAGCCACCACAGAACCATTTGTTCCTCTGGAACTTGCCAAGTAGGGATGGTTTCAGATGGTTGAGAATATTGTCCCTGCCTAAGAAGTAAACTGAGAGCACTGGTTGAGCTTAACATCACCACTGGGGAGGCATGACTTTTCACCCCAAAGTGATAGTTTGTATTCTGTTATCAGTGTTGTGAGAGGGACTCTGAAAATAGATGCTTTGAAAACAAAATAATTTTTGACATTAATACCAGACTGGTTCCTTTTTTTTTTATTATTTTTTTCTATCTGTAAACAGCACAGCTTCCAGCTATGTGTATTCATCTAAGAACTTTCTCAGAACATGCCTCAAGTTCTTCCTCAGATCAGCATTGCGGTTCCGTTGCAATGATGTGGAAGGTGGCATGGGACCATGAGCTGTGCTGGCTGTGCTGCTGGCGTTCTGAAATCAGTGATGTCAGCTGATTGGTTGGCATAGTCAGGAGAGAGATTTCCAGAGAAATTACTGCTAAAGAAGTAGATATTTTTATGTTCTGCTTTTAAAATAGAGCAGTAAGTATGTGACGTTATAAACTAGTCTCTCGGGACTGCTTAATTTGAATTGCATTGTGTCCTTTGCAACTTTTTTTGCATTTCCTTTGCTTTAAGAGCACAGAGGAAAAAAGATCATTGCTAACGGTGCAGATGAAATGGCATCTTCATGCTCATTTTAGTTTGCTGGCGTACTGGGACATTCCTGAAATACGCTTCATTTGCGAGGGCATCTAGCATAGGAAAGGAGGTATGGAGAATCCAGAATGGCAGTGTGCCTCTGTGGGGAGAAAAGAAAGCCAGTGCTGATGAGAGGAACACAGGCAAGGAGAGCAGAAACATCAGGTAGGGGATGCCAACAAAAGAGCTGCTCAGGGAATGGGTGATGGCCACTTAGGGGGACAGAGGAATGGACAAAGAGAAGCAGTGACAGGAGGAAAGGGGCAGTGGTGGAGACCAAGGGAAGCTGTTTACTGCTGTAATACAGTTTTAAAAATTACATGATCTTTTCATAATTTAGTTCACCACTCCGATGAAAGCGAGCTTTACTGTCAGCACAAAGATCTTGGCTACAAAAGCTGTCATGCCTATAGCAGCCTTGCACTGTGCTTACGCTCTAGATAACTGGATACTGTACCTTTAGCATTTCTATCCACTTTTATTAGTAACTAGAGAGCCAAGTCTATCTGGTCTGTTCTTAGTATGAGAACTAGACAATCAAGAACAAGAAACATTTGTTCACTCTTGGCATGGCAGTGGCTAACAGGTTAGTAGGAGTACTGAACTTGAAAGACCAACATGAGTGAAGCTGAGAGATTTGTCCTTGCTTAGACCAGGTGCTGGTGTGGAAGATTAGGCAAACATTTGAGCTGCCTGTTCCCTGTGTGTATGACAGTCCACTTCAGTATGATCCATTATAAATGTTTTTCCTCTGTCCGCACAGTCTGTGTGCGCCACTGATTATGTTGAAGAGTCAGCTACATCCCACCAGACCTATGCAATGATGTCATGTATTCCCTTTCCTGTAAACCATCTTTTCTTTTTGTTTGCCCCACTTTGTCATCTGAACTGAATTTGGTGTGTGTAGAAATGAAGCAGAAACAATGAAAGGCATCTTTTTGGGGTTGTTTTTTTTTAATGTACTTTAGGAATCTCTGTAAGCTTGTACTGGAACTAGATAATGTGAAAAAAAATACAGCTACTTTCTACTCATGTAGAGAAGGTCTCCTCCTGGTCTGTTTTTGTAAGTGTTAATGTTATCATACTTTCATGGATGGTGTTGCCAGCTCAGTGACTTCTGCATTTTGAATTTTCTAAATCACAACATTTATTTCTGATTGACTTTTATTTTTGAAGGAAAGCATGCCCCAAATCTGAGTTGGCTTCTCTTCCTTTATTATGTAAGTGATGATTTAGAGTTGGGTTGTATCTTCTGTTGTCATTTACATTCTACTCAGCGTATACAGCTATACGGATTTCTAACAAATATCTGCATTGCTTATGACATGAGCTGTTTATCCCATATGACTTTTGGTGATGTATACAGAGTTAATCAAGCTTCCTTCTGAATTCGAGAAGAGTGTGCATAACTTTTTTAAATAGTTTAAAGTCACAAGCTTATGTACAGGAACAGGAGACACTCTTGCTGTTCTAATAAGACATTTTCAATTTAAGAAAACTGACCTAAACCTGATTCAGAGAAGAGCTTAAAAAGTCACTTTTTTGCCACTGCTGCTCTAGGGAGCTTCTTCATAATATTTAAGCAGCAAAGTGCTAATAATCTAAGTAAGATATTCCAGCAAAAATACTTCAGATTTGGTAGATGATAAAAACAATAAAAACTACATTGCGTGTGTAGACTTCCCAGTCCTGCTGTTTGGGCAGGGATTTAACAGATTCCCAGACATCTTGCAGCTACTCTTGGAATTGGCAAATGCCAAATAAACTCGAGACAACTCTGCAGCTGGATAACAGGGAGTCTAATGTGTACTGCTTTGCAACCTGCCAGTTTAGGCAGGTTCATATGTCTTTTCACAGCAGTGCTGGGAACTTTTAATATTTATTTTTCCATTTCAAGAGAAATTTTTTTGAGAGAGAAACAACTGGCATCGTACAAACCCATTTGCTTATTTAACAATAACTGCTGCTTATTTTGAACAGATTTTTAGCTGTCATAGAAATAGTCAAACTTTTCTGGGTTTTCTTTCAGTCTCTGCTGTTAAGTACCTTCTGTCTGCACACATCTGATGGAATTACATAGGAAAGTATTTGGAAAAGGCTATAGGATTCTCTTCTTCCAGGAAACACTTTTGAAAGTATTTCATATTTGGACCTGTAAAGGCATTGCAGAGGGGAAAATAAAATTTTCTTCAGAACTTTATGAAGCCGAAAGTAAATTATGTCTTGCAGATTTATTCATGTTCTACACAGATGTGAGCTTCATCCTAAGCTTAAATTAGTTTTGGGTTCTTTAAAGTGTTGTTTAGTTTTATGTATATCTTACCTGATTTTAATTGAGGTTATTTTTTAAACTGCCAGTTTTTAATATCTGTCTTCATAGCTTTAATGCTGCTAAACACTCTTGTATTCCTGGTTTATTGCCTTGTTATACTTTATAGTTGCAATATATTTTTTTTATGATGATTATTTGTGTCTTACACCATATTCTTTTCTGGATATTCATGGTCTGTATGTGGCCATTCTTTTTTAGTAAAGAAATGATTTAAAGATTTATAGTTGTTAGGGCATTTAATTTTCTACAGCTTCAATCTGGAAGTGTTTTCACTACCAGTTGAGTAACATGTCATAGTTTATTACTGTATTAACCCTATTTTATACTGAGCAGCAATCATTTCTTTATAACTTTATAAACTATGATGTAACTTTGTTCACTTAATATTATTTGCTAACAATACATAAACAATGCCCTTTAATCTCCTAGTTTTCTCACAGATTTGGAGAAACCCTGTAGCCTCATGATGCATTATATTCTGACTGGGTGAAGGAGGAAGTTTTATATCCCTTTTTCACTTTTCCTTTCAGAAATCTTCTTTTGGTCTTGTAGTGAATTGTAAGCATAACAAATTAAAACTCTTTATCAAAAAGAAATGCCCCTACCCAGACATCTATCAAATGCAATCTGTGGTCTCAGATGCTTATGATAATTTCAATTTTATTAAAACCAAACAAAAGCCACCACTCCCCCACCCCCCAACCACTTCCAATGAGTATTCTAAGGAAAACCTCAGGGTAAATAAAATGGAAGGTGACTTTATTTCTTTTTCTCCTCAGAAGAGAAGTTGTGGAACTGAGATCTCACATTTTCCAGGAAATCCATAGGAACTGAGCTCACATTATTCTTTCCAAGAGTAGGTTTAGTTTCTTTTCTGATTGTTCTACTACTTAGTAAGAGATAACTCCCCACATTTACAACTTCAAACAAAATTTCAATACCATTGTAGAAATACATTTTGAATATTTGCTTGGAAGGTAATGAAAAGGTAGCTTTGAAAAATATATTTGAAGTGTAAAATTCCATCAGTGAACCACCTCCAGTGTGTTGTTATATCGACATTTTTTGCAGTTGTTGTCAAAGAGAAAGAAAGAGGATGTGGCTTTATTGATCTCACCAGAGTTCACCATTGCCTTCAGTTTCTTCTACTGTCAAAAGTGTCTGACCTAATCTATATTTGAGTCCTACTATTGTGTTTCTGTGCCAGTTTCTGTATCTCAGCTTGAGTTGATGAGAAAAATATGTACTAATTTTGGGTGTGGGAAAAAAATAATCATCAGTCATGTTTCACAGTATTGACTTGTTTCCTAATTAATTAACAGATTTCCATTGAAAAGATTTTTTACAATGTTTTCTATTTACATTTCCTTTCTTGATCCTTTTACAATTGCCTCTTACAAATGGTCGCATGAGCATATTGTTATTGAAAATGAATCTGAACTACATATGCAGGATTTTTTTAAAAGTTTAAATATGAATTCTGTTACAAACAGAGTAAAAATATTTTATTTAGGGGTAGATGTAACATTTAACTAAGATATGCTAATAGATGAGTGTAGCACCAGAAGTATTTGCAACTTGAAAAAATGGAAAGTAATGCAAAGGATGGCAAAAGCGCTTTATGAAAAATAAAGAGGAATCATTCATATAATAATCACCAATATACATATAAAAATTTTGACATAAAATACTGCACACAAAGTAGTGGCAAACTTAGGTCATTAAAAAAGTTATCTGATTTCTTGAGATTCACACTGGAAAAGAGAAGTCAGTTTCAAAATATAACTCTGCTTTACACCCAAAAATATAACTTGTGGTTAAAGTTTGCAGAAATCATGCCAGTGGTTTGTTGTATGGATATAACTAGTTACAGCTTGGAATCAAAATCTTTAAAAAGGAGAAAAAGAATCAACCATCTGACTCAATTGAGTTATCTTTTTAATAATTGATGTCTGTTTTTTTTCACAGCCATAGATATCTGTAAAACCAGAGCCATATGAGAACATCTTTTAAGTTAAACTTCTAACTGGCACACTTAATGATATCTTGACCAAAATTTATTTCTGAAAATATTTTTTTTTTTTGAGATTGTCTAATCATTTTTGAAACAAAGCTATAGGAGAAAACTAAGCAGAGACAAGAAAACCAGGAATTAAACCTGTATGTGGTATTACGTGACTTTGTCAAGAGGGTACTGGAAGTTAGTAAGACTCCATCATATTTTAGAAGCTGAACATTTGGTTAAGGTCTTTCCTACTGGGGTTGTTAGAAATGTAACTCATTTAAAGCTATAAATATTTTTTAACTGATTTCATGTTTAGTGAACTGAGAATGGTTAAACAACTACAGAGAGACATTTACAGTGCTTAGAGTCTGCAGAACTTGGTCTGTACAAAAGGTATTGATGACTCAGTGTAAAATATGGCGAGGTTTAATATTTTGTATTTTTTTTCTGTTTAGACTTTTTCTTTATTTTATGCTATTCTCATCTCACATGTTTTTTTATATGTTCTAGCTGATATCTTGACAGAAATGATCAATAAGTTCCCAGGGCAAAGGGAAAGGATTACTTGTAGGAAAGATGTGCAAGGAAGAAAGGTAGCTAGAGACTGAAGGGAATAAGAGACATAGTGCAGATGTCAGGAATAGCATTTTCCTAATGGCCCCATACCTGACACATTGTGTCATGGCTGGTGCTGTCTGTTCTGGTAACACTACAACAGGAACTTTCTTACCCAACCACATCTCTTTTCTCTTTGGGGTTTGATCCAGTGGAATCTAGAGGCAGAAGCAATCCTCTGGCTTCTAAGCTTTGTGGAGATAGTTTTGCTTGGAAACTTTATTTGTAAACCTCCTGGCATGTGGAAAAATAGAATTCTCAGTCTCACAGGCACAGATTGCTGGGCCCAGGATTCAGGTGATTAATTTGGGCAGCAGCTGTGTCTTCAGAGGGTTGCAGAAGAAAAGGCTAAAGCTGGAATGAGATAAGTCTGTGACTCCACTTGAGGATGCGCCTGTGTGCTGTGAGTCACTGGCTGAGTGTGCGAGGTGAGAGTTATCTTGGCATAAACTGAAGCATTTCTTCTCTTCCAGAAAATGAATCACCTGCTTCTGAGTGTATCTCTTTTTTGTTAGTTTTTATGAAGTAAACAGTTTCCAGAGGCTTCAGTACATTCAAATATGTGGTTTTTACTGGCATAGCAGAGGACCTCTCAAGCGAAAGAAACTCACTCACCTGTTGGGGCTGTATTTCTTAGACTTGTCCCATAAACATGTCTGAGTGATCAGTGCCAGAAACTCTGTCCCGCTGGCACTGCAACCATATTCCCAGAAGTATCACTGAGTAAAGACACTAATGCAACCAAAATTACCAAGCAATGTTTATTCTCAGTCTACTTCTGTTTACTCTCCTTACTTTGTCCACTTCCAGCTTTGAAGGAAGAAATTTTGTTGTGTTAAAATGAAAAAAAGGAAAAAAAAAAAAGTTGATTTAATGTGCAGTCCCTAAAATACTTCACATGGGCCAGAAGTAATCCTGGTATCAAGGAAGCTCCAAATTCATAGTTTTCCTTTTAACTTAACTCATGTGAAAACTGTGAAGATAGTAGTTGAGCAGATCTGTTACAGTGAGAGGTGCAGTATGGGAGGGGGTGAACAGTGCTGGCAGAAGACCGAGAGAGGCTTCAAATTCTGTATGTCTTCATGGATGGTGGCATGGAGGTCTTCATGAAACTGCACATGAGACTCAAGATGACTTAGATGCACAATTAGTTTATTTGAATTATTTGGCTTTTTTCTGCTTCTTGGGGTATTTGTATCTGTTGGGATGTGTTCATTTACTTTTTGTGTTTTCCTTTACACATTTAAAGAGAATAGATAAAGTGAGATGCAAATAACAGGTTTTAATTGTAGATGTTATCACAAAATATAACCAGCTGGATTTGGTGCGTTAGGAACAACATTAGATGTGGAAATAGATCTGTCTTGGCATTGAAGTACATTTGACGTGCTGAATGATAGAAGAATCATAGAATCATAGAATGGTAGAGGTTGGAAGGGACCTTTGGAGATCATCAAATCCAACCACCCTGCCAAAGCAGGATTACCTGGGGCAGGCCACACAGGAACACATCCAAGAGGGTTTGGAGAGTCTCTAGAGAAGGAGACTCCATTAGCTCTTTGGGTAGCCTGCTCCAGCGCTTTGTCACCCTCACAGTAAAGAAGTTTTTCCTCATGCCGAGGTGGAACTTTCTGTGTTTCAGCTTGTGACCAACTACTTCTTGTCCTGTCACAGGGCACCACCGCAAAGAGACTGGCTTCTTCTACTTGACACCTACTTTTCAGATATTTGTAAGCATTAGTAAGATCCCCTCTCAGTCTTCTCTTCTACAGGCTAATCAGCCCCAGGTCTTTGGGGCTATTTCAGATGGCCAAGTCCCATTTTCACACATGTTTTTTTTAAAGTAATCCAGTTCATTTTTTTAGCCCAGCACCTTAACATCATTGTCTCAGAAGATAAGGCAGCATGCCATGAAATGCACCTTTTATTCAAAGGATAAACTGAACTGAGTTTCTGTTTGTGACGTAAGAAGATGTTGAGATGTTTAGGTTATACTTGCACAGTCGTATAACAGCAAGCACTTGAGTATTCTCCAGCAAATCTGTGGCTGGATATGCAGCCTGTGATTTCAGTGCCACAATGATGATCTCTTAGCTAATTGGTCATTTGGCAAGTCCTGCCTTTAGCCTTCTCTCTTTTAAGAATGTGTTTGGGAAACATTTCAGAAAATAATTCATATAGCTTCTTTTCATGACAAGGTTTTCTTTTTATTTTTTCCTCTTGCTTTTTTTTTTCTGCATAGCTGCAATTAAATATAGAAGGCATTGGGAATTTTTCTGCATTGTTATTTAATATTTTGTTGGGTCAAGTGCCTTCTTTTCCCTATGGTGTCTTTGAAGATGTTTTGATTGTAAGGTAATGAGAACATTGAATATATTTAGTACTAAATGTATTTCAACTTTTTGCAGGATAGAAAGTATCTGATGTGGTTTATAATCTAGTATAATTACCATTGTGAGCTTTAGTCACTGGCTAATCAGGAAGTGTTTTGTTATTACAGCTGGTTGATAAGTTTTCATTCATGGCATTAAATTCCTTCCCTCTGTTTCTTATTTCTCCGACTGACCCAACTTACCCATTATAGGACAAAGAAAAACAGGGTGTTGCTACAGTGCAAGCTAGTTATTTGGTTTTGTACATAACAAGTTACGGGGAGAAAAGGGTCAGGAAAGGAATCACTACAGTTCAGAAGATGACCTGATGTTGCTACATTATGTCCAGTAATGAGTTTTTCCACCATTGGTAACTTTTACACATGGGTAAATAGGACTGGTTGTCTTGAGATTTCTTTGTTTTCTCAAAATATTAAACTTGTTAATCATTAAAAAGGATCATTAGGACTTATCTAAGATTGTAAAACTCACTGGCAGAAAGGTGTGCTTAATTAGAAGATATATAATTCTATAATTAAAAATTACATTCTTATCATTAGTAATACACTGATGGGGTATTTACTTTAATTCCTTCTCCTGTTTCCTGAAATTTGGCACCACTAGAAAGATGGAAAAGTTTTTAAGAAAGCTGTCTTTTTCTTAGATTTCAGATTTAAATTTCAGAATAACTGATTTTTAAAGGTTTGAAATGTAAATTCTGAATTAGATTACAGAAAATAAGAAGTTTCTTAACTTACTCCTCACAGTAGCTTTCTTTTCTATTGTCATGTATTAAAGTAGTCCTAAGGTAGTAATGTGAGGATTGTCTGCACATGATGGAAAAAACTTTAGATGTGTAGAAAAGGAAAAAGGCAAGATAACACTTCTAAATGAGACAAGCTCAAATACTCAAACACATCAAAGCATTATTGGAAACAGACACATGGACCAATTTCCATTTGCAACCACGTATGTTCTTTTCCATTATTCTCATATTTTAAGAGTGTGGGTGGAAAATAAGTGTATTAATCTTAAAAGGAAAGGATAGGCCTATATCATCCTCAAATTTGTTGAAGAGGTAGATGAGTGTAACAATGTTTTTATTCAGCAAAAGCAGTGTGACAGGTAGGTACATTTATAAAATTTGGAAAGATTACTTTGCTTTAAATGCCTGCTTAGTAAGATACCAGCTACATAAAACCTCTTGTATACTTATTATGGAAACTGTGTGACTCTTTTGCATAGGTTTATTGTTTATGGGGAAAATCCTACTTCATATTGCATTTAATAACTGAGTCAATCCTCCTAGCATCTTCAGGCCCAGTTCAGGATTAGACTGTAAAAGCCAAAAAATGGCTTTATGACCAGGCATATTTTGGCACCTGTTCTTTAATTTATCTGTGATATTTAGTCAAATACTTTACTTGGCATTGTTTTGTTTTTCAGGATGGGAAGAAGAAGTTTGACAAGGAAAGTGAGAAATACTATTCCATCCTAGAGAAGCACTTAAATTTATCAGCAAAGAAGAAAGAATCTCATTTGCAAGATGTAAGCAGTAACCACACTCCTATCCAGTTTTACACTTGTGTAGAGATAATGATAACAAACTAGTTCACTTCAAGACTGTATTTTGTTATTGTGAAGTAGTGTGCTGTATTTTGTTAATGTGAAGTTGTGGTCATTTCTTGTAGTCATGCTTGTTGCCAATATAAATTCTCGAGTGGGATTAATGTGACCCTAATAAGAGTTAAATATTTTAATGAGGCAATATTCTACATGTCCAACTTTGTGTATGTCAAGTACAGCTAATGTTTATTGGCTGTAATAACAGAATTATATTATTACAATTAAAATGTGACTTTTTTAAGGTATATGTGGAGTATTTGAAAGTCAAATAATTAATTGGCTTTTTGATACTTAATTTATTACTCGAAATTATGCATCTATTTCACATAAATTTTAATCTGGGACATTGAACCGAGATTGCTTCAGTGAGAATTTCTTATGCTTCTTTTTTCCTCTTTTTCACCTTTTTCTAAAATTGCAACATCATGCCCTGAAATTGTATCCACAACTTCACCTTTGAAGAGTCTGAAAGGCTAATTCTTTTCTATAAAAAATAAAATAAATAATAATAAAAAACACAATGAGAACAAAAATAAACCCAACAAAACAAACAAACAAAAAATCATGAGGACTTCTAGTTTAATGGGAGTTTTCCAGGGCTTTTCAGTATGCTGGTAGAAATTATTATGATTTGTCTTTGAGGCAAAATTCAGTAAAATCAGCAATTTGATATCAGTGACACTCTGGGATTTGTGCTGAAAGTAGTTAATAGTAATTTTGATGGGATTAGTCTTGTCACAGTGACTCTAAATCATATTGGTTTGCAGATGGAGTTTTCACAGAAGATGTGACCATCACTGAGGCACAAATTGTAGTCACAAACTGTAGGACTTGTTTTTTCATGTTTACCAATAATACTATAATTCAAATTAAATTAGGCTTAGCAATTCAAAATTCTTAGTAATGTTGATTCTCCTGAATCACCATTGTTATCTCTACAATGACCAGTCTGGATAAGACATTATTTCTGTAGTATTGCTTAACTGTTCCACTTGTATGACAAAGTTTTATATATACAGCTCTCACTTTTCCTAAATAACTTGTGTATTGATGAAGAACCAGTTCTCTCAGAGGCTAAGCATCAGCTGACAAAAAAAAAATTCTTATTAAAATGTGGGAAAGTGATATTCAGCACCAATTTACTCTGGAATAGAAATAAGGAAAATATTTTACTCTTGAGACATGAGAATAATTACAGTCTAAAAACAGCAACTGAAGTGAAAAGTAGCAACTGTAAATCTAATAAACTGTGGTAGAGTAACAATTGGCTCAAGTATATAAACTGATGGAAAAGCAGAATAAATTTTTCCACTGTGTCCTTAAGTGACATCTCTGGACTTAAAAATCTTGTAACTGAGGCTGAGGTTTTTTGCTTTTCTTTACGCACCACTTTTAAAGCATCTAGGGCATAACCGGTAATGTCTGTCTTCCCTGGTTTATGAAGCTATAGGTGTGCTGAATCAGCAACATAGACCCACCATAAGTAGGAAGTACAATAGCAAATCAGTACCCAAATGTTACACTGGGGAGACTTTTGGCCTGTATCTGTACCTTAAATAAAAGGAGGCCAAGCACCAATTCCTGGCCCAAAATCCAAGTGATAGCTGTTGGCTCACATCCAGAGTGATTTGCATGAGGCCCATTTATAGCCCATTTGTCTAGCACAGAGTTCATAGGACAGCCCACAGCAGAGCCAGGGCACGAGAAACAAGTGGTGCTGGTGGCTGGGGTTTTAGTGCTCGATGCAAGTGAAGGGAAGTCCTTATCTCAAGCTAACATCATATATTTAGTGAGCTGCAAATACCATATTTTAACTGCTACTGTCACACTGAAAAATACTTTTTTAACCTGCTGTTTCTTTGAATTGTTAAGGTTTCTTAGTACCTCATCACACTGTGTGGATTAAAGAGTCCTGGAATGAGCAAGGAGTGGTTCTCGTACTGCTTGGTCTGTTTTACATGTCTCACTTGAATGTAGCTGAGGGCACAGGGCACCTTAATTAGCCATCTAAAGTTTGATGGTCTGACCATATTCTATATAGATTGCTTTGAATATATTAATCTAATTTAAATGCATTGGATATTTTAAGATCCTTCAAGACTTCTTATGCAGTTTAAATAGATGATTAGATTTTTTTTTCCTTTAGCATCAAAAAGAACTTTCATAATGCTGTCTTTTCACTGCCTATGGAAGTCCACAGTGGAGCGGAAAATGATCAGTATTTAGTGCTGTGAAAGCACCAGTAAAGTGCTAGAAATGCTAATAAACTCCTGATTTTATTTCTCTGAAATCTGTTCCTGAATCAGGTATAAATATAGAGCAAAGGCTTCAGTCTCCAATCATATGTGAAGTTCTTGTGTCATCCTGTATTAATGAAAATGGTACTTACTGTAACTAGATATCATACAAGTAGAGACTGAAAATCCTATCCATCAATTCTTTTTATTTTTTTACATGCAGTTTGAAGTCACAGAAAAATGTGTGAAAATCCTTTCACAGTTTTTGGAACTTTAATCACTTTCAACGTGATTCTTATAAATATGAATCCTCAGTGTTCACACAAATTCATAAGCTTCTACAGAAGATTTTTTAAATTATGATTTGGTTCCTGTACTCTAAGTGGTGATTATAGCCTTAATTTAGGAACCCATCCAGATTTGAGATGACACTTGGTTGTCATAAGTATCATTACAACTACAGTCTACTTAAATGCTGTTAAGAATAGAGATCAGTTTAATTAAGTGTTTAAATACTTCTTCTGAGTTGAAGCTTGAAAGAGCTCATTTCTAAAACTAGATTGTTTTATTTGCTTACAATTAACTGTGATAACTGAGATCTGTCTCAAGTGCTTATTGATGGCACGTGTGTGAACAAGGTCTTGCTGGATCATCTCCAAAAGTCATGTAATGAATCATAGAATGGTAGTGGCAGAAAGGGACCTCTGGAGATCATCGAATCCACCCCCCTTGCCAAAGCAGGATCACCTAGGGCAGACCACACAGAAAAATAGCCAGATGAGTTTTGAAAGTCTCCAGAGAAGGAGACTCCACAACTGCTCTGGGCAGCCTGTTCCAGTGCTCTGTCACCCTCACAGTAAAGAGGTTTTTCCTCATGCCGAGGTGGAACTTCCTGTGTTCAAGCTTGTAACCATTATCTCTTGTCCTATCACAGGGCACCACTGAAAAGAGACTGCCCTTTTCTGTTTGACACTTACCCTTCAGATATTTGTAAACATTAATAAGATCCCCTCTCAGTCTTTCCTTCTGTCACAGTTTAGGGTCAGGGTGGCCCCTAAGACCTATAACAGATGCTGTCTGTTAACCCCCCTCCCTCCCCAAAGGGGAAGAGAACAGGAATAAGGGAGAGACACTTAGCAATTAGAAAAGGAAACCAGAACAGCTTTAATGAAAATGAAAATACTACGAATAAAAATGGAATATATACAAATATCTATAAAACTAGAATTAAACCTAACCCCCCTGATGGTAATTACATCATCATCACCACTGATGCTGTGGAGCAGGCACCAGGGAGTCCCAAACTGGGCCCCACAGCAGACAGGAGCTGTGTTCAGGAGCTGGATTCTGGTACCAGATTCAGGAACACACAGATTGGGATTGAAGGCAAAACCTCCTTGGATGTCCTTGGAGTCCTCATTGGATGCTCTGAGGAATGAACAAAAAGAGGACCTGAGCCAAGCCAAGCAAAGCTGGCAAAGCATTCCAAGAGAGGAGAAGAGCCACAGACCCTCTAGATGCCTCAGCTTTATACTGAATATGGCGTATATGGGATGGAATACTTTGTTGGTCAGTTTAGGGTCACCTGTCCTGTCCGCTCCTCCCTGCAAGTGCAGCCTTTCACTTTCCTGCATCACCCAATGTGGTGCATGAGATCCAGGAGTGCCCTTGGTCTGCACACCGATCCTTGGTAGTAACTCTAACCATGGGATGTTATCACTGCCAGCAGTAGACACTGCCTAGGAAGACAGGCTGCTGACTTCAGACAGTGCAGTTAGAAGAACTGAGCTGAAAAGTAAAATCACTGAACAGAATTAGTTCTGTTCTCACTCAAACCAGGACACCTTCTTCAGGCTAAACATCCCCAGGGATCTCAGGCTTTTGTCATAAGACAGATGTTCCTGTCCCTTAATCATCTTTGTAGCCTTCGAGCAGTTCCATCTCTCTCTTGAACTGGGGAGACCAGAGCTGGACACAGTCCTCCAGATGTAGCCTCACTAGGGCAGAGTAGAGGGGTAGGAGAACCTCCTTGGACTTGCTAGAAACACTCTTCTTTATGCATCCCAGAATACCATTGGCCTTCTTGGCCACAAGGGCACACTGCTGTCCCATGGATAACTTATTGTCCACCAGGACTCCAAGGTCCTTCTCCGTGGAGATGATTTCCAGCAGCTCAACCCTCTACCCTGTACTGGTGCATGATGGTTTTCTTCCCCAGATGTAGGACTTTACACTT
This sequence comes from Chloroceryle amazona, assembly GCA_027560015.1. Lineage (NCBI taxonomy): Eukaryota > Metazoa > Chordata > Aves > Coraciiformes > Cerylidae > Chloroceryle > Chloroceryle amazona. The sequence goes on along the minus strand of JANHFX010012054.1, from coordinate 2,988 downwards.
GCCATTGTTGAACTTCATTTCATTCCCCTGTGCCCTGCTCTCCAGTCTGTCCAGATCTTGCTGGATGGCAGCACAGCCTTCCAGTGTGTTAGCCACACCTCCCAGTTTCATATCATCATCATACTTGCCAAGGGTACACTCTGTTCATCCAGGTCACTGATGAAAATGTTGAATAACAGTGGATGCAGTACTGACCCCTGGGGAACACCACTAGTTACAGGTCAGCAGCTGGCCTCTGTCACTGATCACAACCGTCTGAGTTCTGTTGTTTAGCCAGTTCTCAACCCATCTCACCATCTCTTCTAACCTACATTTCCTGAGCTTACCCACGAGGATGTTATGGGAGACAGTGTCAAAAGCCTCACTGGAGTCAAGGTAGACAACATCCACTGCTTTTCCTGCATCTACCTGTTCAGTCACACCATCATAGAAGGCTATCAGATTAGGTAAACATGACTTCCCTGTAGTAAATCCATGCTGGCTACTCTTGGTAACCTTCTTTTCTTCCATGTGCTTAGAGATGATCTCTAGAAGGCTCCATCACCTTTCCAGGAATGGAGGTGAGGCCAACTGATCTGTAATTTCCAGGGTCTTCCTTCTTGCACTTTTGAAGACTGGAGTGATGTTGGCCTCCCTCCAGTACTCGGGAACCTCTCCTGTTCTCCATGATCTTTCAAAAATGACGGATTGTGGTAGATCAATGCAGGTGATGGCACCTGTCTCCATTAATCTATGTATTATTCCCTTTTTGATAGACTTTTTTTTGTGAAATACAACTATTAACAGTGTACGAAAGAAAACAGTAGCCAGACACACGAGATGAATGGCACATGCCAGAGTTAATTCTGGGGTAAAGCCCTTGCTTATTGGAATTTTGAGTGCTTGATTTCTGCTTCACAATATTAGTTTGTGTACTTAATTTCCTGATTAGTATTTTATAGGCATGGGAAGGAAATGGTAGTGCTTAATTGTTTGAAATGTGTCATTGAGGCTCATGCTTTGAAGTAGTGCTAAAGCACTGTTCCAGGATAATGGATCAATATTGTTAAGTGCAGCAAATCATGATAGTAGCGTGCCCTTGACTAAAGATTAGTTCTTTTTAAGTATATATATAATGCTGCTGGTGACCAAGTCCTGCTTGAAGGAAAACACTGATTTTTTTGCATTTGTACTGTCGAAAGGACTAAACCTCTTCTATGATGTGTTTGCAGGATTAATGTTTGCTGTCAAGACAAGGCAACACAACACCTAGCTTCTCCAATTTTCCCATATTTGTTATTTTTAATGCCAGAATTGAAGTATACTACTGTATTTTAACTCACATATGTCAAAAATAGCTGAACTAGTCTTACTCATGTTGTTGATATTTGATACATTTTCTTTTTGACCTAAGACAAAAACCTAAATAATGCAGCCCAAAAGGGATTTGCATGAGAAAATGATTTGTTACAAATAAGGATGAATTAAAATGGAATCTTCATCTCTTCTTTAAGCATTATCCACATACTGCTCTGCTTATCTGTTAGGTCCCTCTCCCATGGCTTGTTTAAGTTGAGGTTAAAAGCTTATTACTCTTTATCAGCTGATAAGAGTTAATTCTTCAGCTGTTTAGGCAGAAGACTGTTTTGTTACTGGATCTCATATCAGGTGCTATTATTCAGGCACTTTTGACAAGTATTGCCTTGTAGTTCTGGCATATCAAAATTAAAACATGAAAAAATAATTGATTTATGAGGTTAAGGACTTAAATATGTTTATGTTCCAATAGCATTTGTTTCATACTATGAAATAGTAAGTTATAAGATGTCACTGTTAAATACAGTCTATTTAATAAAGAAAATATCTTCTTGAGAAGGTATTTAAAGCTGAGTAATAGATATGATTCCAGTGCATGTGATACTCAAACCTTTCAATAGAAATAATTGTCTTTTCCTAGTTCCTATTCTATGCTCTTCTATTTTCTTTTCTAAACTTTCTGTATATCAGAGACAGAGTTCCTTTCTTTGTTTCTCTCCGGGCTCTCCTAAAAACTATAATATTTAATTGCAAAAAGGAAGAGGAAAACAAAAAGGAGTGGGGAAAAGGCATGAGGCTAAAATGTGTAATGTTAGGTTCTTAAACTTGTGTTGAACTATTTTAAGTAGGTGTTCTAATTTTCAGGAAGAAAACTGAACCCAATGAAGATTGTGAAGTAATCTTACGGAAGATCTGCTTGTTAATGGCAAAATCTGGTTTTATATCAATCATGAAAGTAAATTAATGCTGTCTATATTTAATTTTGTCTTTTAGGCAGATACACAGATTGACAGAGAACATCAAAACTTTTATGAAGCATCCTTAGAATATGTTTTTAAAATTCAAGAAGTACAAGAGAAAAAGAAATTTGAATTTGTAGAACCTGTAAGTTTTGTGGTTTATTTTCTTTAGAATGCATGCATTTAAAGCTGAAAACTTAATTTAAAATATCTGTTTTGCCTCCTTTCTAAATTATGATTGTAGGTTCTTTGTATATAGACAGACATTAAGATCTTGGCTTGTGCACTCTTTCATGTTTATTAAAGGATTATGCAAGAGTATCATATCTCCTGTGAAGTGAAATGTCTGCTGAATTGGAGTGTGCATAACATTTTAATGGGACAACATTTACTGTTGTGTCTGTGCAACACATAATGGATGTTTCCTAATGCCATGGTTTCATGGCTGAAATTTTGAGCCAGGTTTTGGATTTATATATTCCATGTAGGCAGTGTGTGCGTATGTTTCTCCAAGCTATACTTGAAATAAAGTGAAAAATCAGGTTTTCTGTAGGATATGTTAGTGGAATCATTTGTCTTTAGTTTACTTTGCATATAAGAGAAAACATTTGTTGACATGCTATAAAAAAGGAAGATAATGTTGTGTTTCAAAGTCTGTATTTAGATCTGGGATTTTCTCCTGGACTGTGTTTCTGCCCACCATCCCCCCGTTGGCGCCCCCCCCCCCCCCCAC
>JANHFX010012052.1:0-10577 GCA_027560015.1 Chloroceryle amazona | reverse complement strand
ATTGCAGGGGAGGTGGCCGGGGCTCTGAGCACCCTGCTCTGGTTGCAGATGGCCCTGCTCCCTGCAGGGGGTCGGACTAAGTGACCTTGAAAGGTCCCTCCCCACCCAAAACAGTCTATGATCCTAACTTAAAACCTTAATAAAGCACAGACCCTTTCCAACGGTTTTCTGCTTGTGATGCTGAGATAGGAAAGGACACATTTACGGCACAATGACAGAGAGACATTTTTAAGATTACTGTAAAAACAAAGTTGTTTCATTTTGTATTTTCAAGGTGGAAGCTATTCACCACGTACAGAGGAAAGGAGCAGAAGGTATTTTATACCCCCCCTCACGAGGCATTTAAATACACACGACATACCCCAAAGCTCTGGGAATTCTCAGAAAGACTAACACAGCACACGAGCCCCTGCCACTTTCCCCTGCTCCTCTCCAAGAACACAACCCAGCACAAAGATCCGTGCTTTTGAGCTCCGTTCCACAGACCCACAGAACACCGAGGCGCTTCGGGCGGCCGTTCTCCCCGAGGTCTGACCCCGCAACAAACGCCGCTCGAGAAGAACGCGAAATGATCGCACCTTTCTTTTGGCACCGTATGCTCATCGGGGTGTTTTGCCTGTCTAAGCAGCCAGCTCGCTGCAAGGTAAGCAAAGAATTTCCGATCCTGTTTGCACAACGCTGAGCTCCAGCACAGGAGAGGGGGAACTGCGAATATTCTGCGAAGCTCATGTGATCACATCGCTCTTTTTTGGAGCATTTCTGTAAAGGAAAAGCGCCTCCGTTTCCCCAGATGTGAAAGTCACTGAAGCAGAAATGGGAATGTATTGTCCCTGTGAAGGAAAAACGAACATCTAGGCCCTGCCCCTGCTGGTTTTTTGTTTATTTGTGTTTTTTCTTTGAAGTAAAATCTTTTTATGCTTAGCAAATATGAAACCCTTTGGGTCTCTTCAATATTTAATATCCACTTAGTCCTTGTTTTTTTGCATTTGTTGTATTTAAAAGAATATAAAATGCTTTCCGAGGCCTAGAACGGGAACACTGCTCTCACTCTGGAGGGATCAATAATTACCAGTGCAGCCAACACGGTAACTTCTGGTGCCGCTGCGACTGAGCGAAGGAGGACCGGTGGGGGAAGACCCTCTCCTTTAACTCTGTGATCTCTCCTTTACACAGACACCTTCAGAAGGACAAAATTGTGACAGAAAAAGCAGGTAACAGCAAAACTGCTGCTGTGATCACTAGTTTCATGCTTATGCAAAGCAAGGGACAGAAGAAACAAGGTGAGGGCCGTGGGCTTTGATTATATACCGAAAAGCAAACACCACCTGGCAAGGAAACCCAGGTTGGACGGGGCTTTGAGCAACCTGGGAGATGTCCCTGCGCAGTGCAGGGGGGTGTATCGAGATGATGTGTAGGGTCCTTTCCAATCCTAACCATTCTACAAGTACAAAATTTCTGCTTCTAGCTAGTGGAGAATCTTGTCCTCTCGTGAGGGAATAAACACGTTTACAGTGACTTTGTATGCTGTGGACTGAGCGGTATAAACAGATTTAAGGAAAGGAAGTATTGGAACCTCTTCTGTTCCGAGATCAAGTTTGGTTTTTGACTTGCACATCACCGGAGCTGAGCCATGAATCACAACCTCAAATGATTCCTCAACCATGAACAGATGTTACAGGATCATCTGTCTCAAGACAGAACGGATGACTGAGCCATTTACCAAATTTAGGCCCAACGTTGCGCGTTAACCCCCGACACTCACCAGCCTTGCCCACAGAAAACACCGACATCATCTGGGTTTCTGGGGACCATTTTCACCTGCAATTTGCTGAGAGGCTGAGGCACCACGTAAACCAGTCAACTTCCCAATGCTTTACGTCGATCTGGAGGGCTGGGAACGAGACAATCACATCATCATTTAGATAACCCTCCACAATTAAAGCAAAATTTTTTGTCCGGCTCACAGAACTCAGCTGTGTCAACTGAATCGCTCTGATTGAACTAATTGAATTTCAATTGCTCGAGTCTGGTTTTGAATGGTTTTGTCTGACAGTCAAAAGGCTGAAGACGCCCTTTATAAAAGGAAGTGTGCGTGGGGAGGGACAACAAATGATTTGGCTGTTACCCAGAAAATAACAAACGTGTAACGTTTCACTGGAGCCCTAGCTGTCAGCAGAGGCATCCAGTCACCAGTGTGGAGCATGAAGCTCTTCCCATGTTTTGGGGTCCTTTTTCCACAAGGAACCCTCTGTCTACAGAGCAATAAAACCAAATGTTACTGATTCAAGTGCTCCTTCACCTCTGTAGCTACTCTTGTGTCAGCAGACATGAAATATACTTGAGTTACAGCTTTATAGGGGACAACGCATGGACTAGAGAACAAGGGTGGCAAGGAGCATCCTGGGCTTGTGAAGCCTGGAGAGAAGGAGGCTCAGGGGAGCCCTTCTGGCTCTGACAGCTCCTGACAGGAGGCTGGAGCCAGGGGGGGTCGGGCTCTGCTCCCAAGGAGCAAGGGACAGGACAAGAGGAACCGGCCTCAAGCTGCCACAGGGGAGGTTTAGGTTGGAGCTGAGGAACAATTTCTTCCCTGCAGGGCTGTCCCAGGCTGCCCAGAGAGGTTGCGGAGTCTCCTCCTCTGGAGATCCCAAACCTGCCTGCACTCAATGCTGGGCAACCTGCTCTGGGTCACCCTGTTTTAGCAGGGGAGTTGGACCAATGATCTGCAGAGGTTCCTTCCAACCCTCACCATTGTGTGACTCGGTAATTGAGATGAGTCTTCAATTTGCTAATTAAACTTTTTCTTTTCTTCCTCTACGCCTTAAAAGTAGCTGCATTTATTTTTATAACTGGGCATAAAAAAATAAAATGGTAGAAGACACAGCACACACTTGAAGAGCAGCCTGCATGCCTAAGCAGTGCCAAGTCCTCTTGGGCAGACAGGAAGGGTAACGCTCCTGTCAGTTAGGATTTAGAAGATCTGATCTATCTACATTCCCCACATCACTTACCGCAGCTCGGTTTACCCAAGTGGGCACAAGTCTTCCTCCTACTCGATCTCATGGGCCTTGTTCATCGTTAGGAAAGATTCTCTGATTCTTCATCGTTAACAGCCCATTGGCTCTGGCTCAACGAGTTTTTAAACCGTTACAGGAATTGCAAAATCCTCTTCCCGAGCTCCAAGAGTTTCACGTCCTATCGCCACCTGCGACTGACCTCAGAGTTTAACACCAGAATTATACTGGGAAAAAAAAAATAGTGATGGATGTAACAATGCAGCACGGACCTTTACAATAGGCAGGGAAATTAACAAGGCACAAAGAAAAGCAGAGAAACAAAAGGATTATTAAACTCCATTTGTTAACCTACTTTGGAGACTGTGAAGACCTAATTGTTGAGGAAAACCACTGTGGGATGAGCTGATCTCCTTTTTCCACCAGCTGAAAGCGTAGTTTTTGCATTAGAACTAGATCTGGTTTTGTTTCAGTGGCTTTAAGAGGAGATTATTTAAATCTTTTTTAAAAAAAAAATAATGAGTTTTCACCCTGCTTTCTGTATGGGAAAGAGGTTGGAAGACGGTACAGAAAAGAATGAAAATACAATTTTCAGGCTGGGGAGTTTTGTTGTTAAATGGAACATTGCTAAATGAAAAGCCTTCCAGTATCTGAAGGGGGTCCACAAGAAAGCTGGGGAAGGATTTCTGACAAGGACTTGTAGTGATGGGACATGGGGTGATGGCTTCAAACTGGAAGTGAGGAGATCTAGATTAGAAGGTGGGAAGAAGCTCTTCACTCTGAGGGTGATGAGACCCTGCCACAGGTTGCCCAGGGAAGCTGTGGCTGCTCCATCCCTGGAGGTGTTCAGATCCAATCTGGACGGGGCTCTGAGCAACCCACTCCAGTGGGAGGTGTCCCTGCCCACGGCAGGGGGTTGGAACCAGATGATCTTTAAGGTCCCTTCCAACCCAAACCAGTCTGGGATTCTACGAACTGGCCCAAGTGAAGCCACAGGCAGGCGAGAGGCTGAGAGGAGCAAACCCAGCAGTTCTTTGGGGAGGACGAGGAAGACTGAATGGAATTAGGAAGGCTGCGTGTGTAAGTTTGTGTCACTCATACTCAGAACAGCCAGGAAGGAAGCCAAGTTTTCTCTTAATTAGGACAGAATAATTATTTCTACTGCACAGATGAAATTTTACAATCTGCTAATGCAGATGTTGGGGCTAGGCAGTTAAACAGCCTGCTCTGACTACAAACACCAGAGCTCCTCGATTCCAGACCCATCTTTGACACCAAACCGAGGCACGACCTTTGGCAATTCACTTCAAGTGGAAAATGCACTTATTGAGCGCTAGAAAAAGTGAGGTTTGATGACATGGTAGGGAGAACAAATAACCCTTTGTTGTTAGTATTTCAGAAGTCCCCCAGTTCCCTGGAAAGGATTATTCTCTTTTGAACTATTATATATCTGAAGAAGAAGCCTGGATCTAGCAGAACATTCCTTATTCCTCACCCCCTAAATTTTTCAAGAGCTCCTCACTCCAAATTCCATTTTGGATCAAACCTGAAATGTTCCATTCAACATAACTGGAAACAAATATATATTAATATATAAGTCAAAAGCCTGACCTACAGATCAAGGAACAGCAAGCAGAAAGTAACATCACAGAAAGAAGTTGGAAAGGCCTATTTATTACAATACTGAAACAAATGAATTTAATACTGAAATAAAACTTTTCTGTAATAAAGTGCAAAAATAGGAGGTATTTATGTTTAAGGGTTGGGGTTTTTCCTTGCCTGAATTCAACAGGGTTTACTCTTTATCCGAGTAATTGCGTGCCTCTGAATCTCTGCCCTTTCACAATTATTTACAGAAAACACAACCTAAAAAATCTTACCACCTCCAACTCCAGAATTTTAGCCCAGCCTAAACACTTCAGGAACTCAAGTGTAGCTCTGGCGGTGGTTTGAAGCCAAGCAGACACAGCTCCATCTGCAGACACCGGTCTGAAGCTGGCCAGTAGAAAAAGGCATCACCCTTCTGCTGCTCCCATCTTTACCCCTGACACCGTGACCAGACACGAAGGATGTTTGGTTTTTTTATACTGGCAGAAGTTACTACGGCAGCTGCACTGGTAATTGTGCCAGTAATGTCCCACGAATCACATTCCTCTTCAAGTCCCCTGCCCAAGAACTGTCCTCACCTTCATCTTCACTACTTAAACTGTCAGACTCGAAAGCTCACAGTGAGTTTTGGACAAGATACTCTTTCTGCAGCCCGTGCTTCTTATTTTGGGTGCAAGAAAGAAACGTGCTCCCTTCTCCCGAAGTCCTTCTGCTAAATCAAAACCTAATCGTTCTGTAAAGGATCAAAACTACAAGTACACTTCATTTTTCCCTCTCCTGAAAAGAGCAGAGCTGGTCAAATACTCCCCGGAGTTTTCTGGGACTCTTAGTGGAGCAGCAAGGTGCCTTCAGCCACTCAACACTGCGGGTGTGCAGGCCTCGTGAAAAAACAACACCGTGGTTGTCTTGGTGCCTTCGGTTACTCGGACAAACTGACATAAAAAACCCCAAACAAAACAGCTTTCCACGTATCCCAACACACACCGATTTCACCAGAATCTCTGATTTTTTTCTACTTTCATTAGTCCTCCAAATCTACCTTGTCATCTTCAGCAACAGCTCCATCAGCCCTGCAAACTCAGAACTTCATTATAGTTTCATTCTGACATGAGCATTCACTGTATTTTCCACCTTAGTTTCAAAATACATTAACATGTAATTTTAACTTTGAATTCCTCTCTATAACCTTCTTACAACTTTTCCTACTAAAACCTGATGCTTTTCTCCCCTACCTCTCATTTTGTGTTTTATTTTGCCATTCTTTAAAGCAATTTTACCACGAGTTTTGTAAGAACCTCTGGAGTTCTTTTCCTGCTTCTGTGTTGATCCACTCACAGATTGACAACTAAAATGATAAATAAAAGTGGTGATTTCCCTCCCTCCCCCCTGTCACGTGCCTAACAAGTTACTGTGCTTGGATTCTCTACCAGCTCCTCAGGAAAACTGCACAACCTGTTCATTTGACTTCAGAGTTCAACTCTTTTCTTTAATTTAGGGTTTTTTCACTTTCGTGTTACACACACATTTCCACCCCCAAATTATCCTGAAGGTTTATCCTGAAGCAATTAAATTAATCCATAATATTTTTTGGCTTACAATGTCCAACTGATGAGATTTTACAAAAGTTCTGATCGTGAAGAGGGCAGCTTGTAAAAGGAAGAGTGGCAAGAATGGCTGAATATTCGGTTACAGAGTAAGTAATAGGTAAGATAAACCACTGGAACCAACAGAACAATTATTTTTCATTTGTTAAATCCTGGAGAGTAAAATGAAGTATCAGCCCCATAATAAAAAGCACTTATTTGTAGTGATGTCATCCCACCTTCAGAATAATACGATTAATGCTTCAGGAAAGAAATACAAAGAAATTTGCCAGTTTCTTTGAAGAGCTGCCTGTATCACACGAAAACCAAAGAATAAACCTAATGAAAACTCTTAACCATCCTTTTCAGGAGATGATATACAGCATTCCTTCTAGTTAAAAAAAAAATACAGAAAACCAAAACCCCCAACTCCAAAACTCTTCTAAACCCCGTCCTAAAAGCACACCGACTACCACAAGTTGTTGGGGTAGGAAATAAAAAGCTGTATTTGATAAAGAGTAACTAGGAGGGGCAAGGGGGTGTTGCACCGTAAAAGACTTGCAAAAACTATTGAAACTATTTTAAAAACCAGTGTACAAGTTACAGCACATTTGTGGGTGGATAGATTGATCAATTTATTCCTACAAACCGGCAAAAATAAACGTGTGAAACAATCTCTTTCCTTGTTTTGTTAAGGATGAATTTCTAGGCTCTGCTGGTACGTTCGATGTTGTGCAAATGAAAAGAGAAATAACATTCTGTGCTCAGCTCTGAGGGGGAAAAAAAAAATTATAAAAGCCACTTTTGAGACCTACCAGAAGTATTCACCTCTTCTAATTCGCTAACTTAAACCGGCTGCTTCTCATTCGATACTTGGCTTTAAATAACCTTCCTTCAGTTCTCGTCTGAGCTTCCCAGTCGAGTATCAACCTCTTACTTTGAAACCCTGCTGGAAAACAGAATATTGTGACACAAACGTGGAGTATTTGCAAGTAATTAATGCCCAAACCAATAGGAATTGCTCATAAGGCAGAGCAATTATACACCAGTCTCAGAAGCAAGCACTGAAAAACAGATTGTTTTCAACTTGTCCAACTCCCTCCAAGGGCTGATTACATGAAAAATAAAAAGAGCAAATAACAGCAGCCAAGACCCCTTCGGGGTTGCCCACTCGGTTTACAACTTGCTCAACGCTACTGGGAGAGACTGAAACGACTGCACCACAGACAGAAGGCACGGCAGCAAACATTCGAGCCTCTGAAAAAAGGCAGGAAGCTCCACAGCTTCTTCATCCAACACTTGCTCTTCTTTCTGGTTTTATTCTACCTGGAGCACTCCCCCATTGATTTAAAGGGTCTCGAAAGGCAAATTTGGGTTGCCAGAACATTTACATAGTTTCCCTATGCTTCTTTTTGTCCCTTTTCCACAGAATTCTTGGATGCCAGCAATTAATACTGTTCTAAATGCTATGCTGATGGGGTGGGGAAGAGGCACAATTTCAGAACAGAATTTTCCCTTTCAGGTTTCCCTATCTCCACAGCCAGAAGTGACTGAAGAAGATGTTCCACAAAACATGAAGGCAAGCATTGTCTAGATACAGCAGGGACAAACAAGATACCAGCAGATCTACAAAGGAGCATTATAAACCGGCAAAAAAAAAACAACCCACAACAATGAAAAAGCAACAAAACAACCCACCCTGATCAGCAGCTCATTGCAGCAACGAACAGGATTTCACACATGATGTATATGCTTAATGTATAGGAGCCCTTGGCATGAAAGGGGTGTTGGTGTAAGGCTGTAGCATTGGTGTTAAAAAATGAAAGCGAGCAATGAAAGCACCCGTAACAAAATATAAACTGCGGATGAAATCACCTCGTTGGCCAAACTGCAGTTCCAGTAAATAGTTGGGTTTTTTTAAAGCTAGGTCAGAAAATAGCTGAAAACTAATCATACAGAAGCACCAGAAAAGCTAACTCAGGCTCAGCCAGAACTGAAGGGTCTCTAGCAAGGGGGTTTAGTACTCAAGCTTTTGGCCCAGGATTCCAATCAGCTCCAACGTGCTGCCCCAAATCTAGAATTTCCTTTTCAGACAGTTGACAGATCACTGAGCAATGAAGAAACGGGGTAAATACACCAACACTCTACAAAAATCAAACACTAACTGTGGCGATTACTCGCTGTATTAACTCCTTCCTATTGAGCTTTAAAAGCTAGAATAGACAGATGAGAACAGAGAATAGTTTTCATCTAAGGGGAGACCGACCCGGGATCCTACGGAGCGGTTTCCCACCACTGTAAGCAGGGCTCAGACCACTCAGATAGGACAGGATTCCATATGCTCCATCAGTACCTGGTAGTTCTAATCAATGACATCTATAATAGACAGTTAACAGCTTTATTCATAGACACACATCATAAAAATTCCTCAGCTAAGACTTAATATCACTCCATCAAACCGTGACCGTTTCTTCCTCATTACAAAGAGAACAAAACTGGATCCTTAATTTACGTGGCATAGTTATATCCATTTTTAAAGCTGATTTACTTTTTTTTTTGGTATCCTAAAGCATTAGTCAGTCGGGCGACCAGATAATTTTGTTGCAAAGCTGTTATTTACCATTTATTTACCGTTGTGACAGGATCTTTAGGTATTTGGCCAGTAGTTCTCCCAACAGTTCTCAAGACTTCTCAAACCCTTGCGATACGAGCAGCACGCACATGAATGGGGCGGAGAGGAAACCAACAGCTTTACACATTTAATTCTGGTTTTGAACTCTGAAAGTTTCCTGCAATCATTGGGAGGGGGACATTTTATAGAACTTTATATAATTAGAGTACACATCACCTTCTTTCTTCCAAGAAAACACAGGAAAAAGTATCTCTGCCTTCTCAGAAACGTGTTTTCCTAGTATTATGTTGGTTTAGTTAATATTTATAGACACTTTGCTTCCATGATAAAAAGTTCTTTTCCAAAGGTCTTCACCTGTGCCATGAAAACAAACTCCAGCCCAAACCTTCCTTTGTGACGCCTCAGCCCAGGGGCCACCTTTGTTCGCACCTGTAAAGGAGAATTTAAAACAGAGCTAAAATAAAATTCACCCCGATCCTGAAGCCCTAAACGCTTTGTAAAGTTTATATTTTAAACCTACTGCAGTAACTTCTAAGCAGTGCCTCGGAACGATAAATAAAATACCTGTCCATGCCACAGACAAGAGTGAAAAGCGACGGCTCTAACAGCTAATTCGTAACGAGGCCCTAAACCAGCACATAAATATTAACCTGGCACAGAATGAAGTGGTACCGTACTATAAATGACACTTTTTACCTTAACCTGGATCCAGCTCGACCTTTCTCCCAGCTCGTACGCTCTCAACAGAACTTGTGCTTAGTTGTCAGCCGTGTCCGTTAGAGTTTGTCAGCAGATGGTGCAGGTAAAAGAAGTATCTCCATCCTTCGCTGCAAAATATTTTGACAAGACAGTCATCTTTCCAGCAATTCTCATCTTTTTGTTGATACCAGATAGGAAACTTTTCAAACAACATTTTTCCAGCCCTGTCTTTTTCAGCCACCCGAGGTGAAGCCAAGGTTAACAAGTCCACCGAAAGTCCAGCGACTCTGCACGCAGGGACAAGGAGGAGCCTCGCTAAGCAAATAAAGCATGTTTTACCTATCGCCTGCTAAAACGGTTCCCTACATTTGGAAAAAAAAAACAACAAAACCAGTCACAAGTCCACAGCGACCAGCAAGCGCGGGGTTTCACCACGGTCAGAAGGCTGGTGGATCCAAGCCCTGCCAGGACACATCTGCCACCTCACTTCAGAAGTCTGCCTGGCAAGAGGTACAGGAGAAGACACCTCCTGTCAGCACCACAGCCCCTGCCCCATCACTCTGTCCCGACAGCTGAGCGGGAGTCACAGCAAGAGCAGGGCTTCAAGCTTCAGGTGACGCAGCCAGAGCAGCCACAACCACCCCCACGGAAGCCTTCTAGAGACGGCAGCGCCCGGCCCGGGATTTCTCTGCACAACCAACGTCTCCTCATCCTCCCTCCCTCCCTCTGCCCAGAGCCCTCAGCAGCCCCTTCACCCCAAGCAGGGCGGCGGGGCCCAAAGCGGTAACACCCGGCGCTGACCAAGCACCACCACGAACGGCACCGACGCCCTCCGCGCTTTCCCGCCGCGGGGAGGTCGCTGAGGGAGGACGGGCGGGCAGGCCCCGGTAGAACAGGGCGGCTTCGCTTCCCGTCCCTTAGCTTCCCTTCCCCTCCGGGCCGCCGCCACCGCTGAGGCGATGGGCGCCCCCCCCCCGCGCCCCCCCCCGCTCCGCCCCCCTCCCCCCCCCCGCCCCCCGCCCTTCCCCTCCCCCCCCCGCCCCC
>JANHFX010012051.1:13548-38438 GCA_027560015.1 Chloroceryle amazona | reverse complement strand
TTCCCTAGGGCGCTGCTTTTTGTGCCCAGAGAGTTTCTGCTGAGCTCATTCCTCCCGTAGCCTCCCACAGCAGGCGATGGGCTGATGAGCAAAGAGAACAGGTTGTGTTTACAGACAGTATTACTTTTTGAATAAATATGCATCAAGTTATGCTGAGCATAACGTGAAGTAGAAGTGACTGCAGAGGAGAGGAGGAAAAGGGGGACAAAGGTGATGCTGTGATTGAGATGCTGGGTTTCAACACCAACCTGTACATTATACATGTGATAAAAAAGAGGCTTCTAAGAGAGTCATCTATATGTTAAGAAAAAAAAAATCATTAATTTTGGAGTGAAATTAGTGTTTCAAGTGAAGAAGCATTTCAATTAAATCCAAATACTAGGAAAAGTTGATCACAAAATGAGTGCCTCAGTTCAAAACAGCTTCAGAAGTACCAAGAAAAGCCTTAAGCTTCATTTGAGAATGGCTGGTGGTCTCAAACTGTAGCTTTCAGCTTATTAAAAACATTTGCCATGTGAAAAAACGATGCTGAGAATACTGAAAAGCCATTTCCCATCAGTTTGCTTTACCAAAGTGATATCTCTGTGTAAGCTGAACCATTGCATCAAGAAATTATGACATCTTCTTACTAACCTTCACCACATTTAAAGCTTCCAGCTTGAAATTAAACATGGAGACAGTACTTCAGAAATGTTGTGGGAGGTGAAGAAAGGGAGTGTTTAATGCTCAGCAGTGTGAACTGGTGTATTTTTTAGAGCTGAAGATCCTTCTAGTTAGGGGCTTTGGGGCCACTACTGGCTACTCAGTACAGAGGAGCTGGGAGGATAATGGTGGGCTAGAAAAATCTGAGCTCTCGGGAAATAAATTTTTGGAGTATCGTAGGGATTCCTGTTCTTATATACAAGGCCAGTTCAACCTGCGCTCCTTGCAGCAGCTCATGAATGGGGAATCTGGGCAGGTGCCTGCCTGAATACTTAGGAAAACAGAAACAATTTGGTTTTGCAGTCAGTCTTCGGTAAAAAGTTTCTTGTCTAAGAGAAACCTTGAAACTTTAAACTCATAGGTTGGTTAAAAAATCCTCATGGGTATTGGTACCAAGATCAACTGGTTATACTGAATCTAAAAGAAAATAAACCTGGTTCTCTATCATAATTTTAAAAAGGAAGGACAGTCTGGAGTTACAGAAAACCTAGCAAGTCTATGACAAAATGTGATACAAAAATCTTGCAGAGGATATGAGGAAAATTCTCAGTGGACCAGACATGACTTTCACTTTGAGTCAGAAAAGTGGATGCCACTTTCCACAGTACTCCTATCCACGAGATTATTTCAGAGACCAGTTTGACACTGTGCACGGTAAGAAAGGAGCAGGCTGGGCAGCTGAGTCCCGGCAACTTCCTCCGCAGCAGCTCTGCTATCCTGCATACGTACAAATATTTGGATGCGCAGTATTGGGGACAGGCTGTGCAATTTCTAGATGTCTATGAGGCCAGCATCCCTGCAGCATACCGAGTGTGATGGGAGCAGGAACCGTGTGGCTGGAGCGGTGTGCAGCTGGCTGACCGAGCAGCCAACGGACGCCTCCGTATTCCAGCTCTGCTGGACTGGGATGGGAACAGGACCAGCTGAGGCAGGCGAGGGAGGACTGGGTCGCCAGTGCAGCACAGTGTGGATAATACTGCCCTAGCACTGTGCAAACAGAACAGGTCTCCCTTAAGTAGCTGGGCCTGGAGGGGGGGTTCAGCCCTGCTCAAGACCTGTCTGTCTCCTGGGAGAGTGCAGCCCCATGGAGACACTGGGTGCCCATCTCCCGGTCATTTCTGCAAGAGGGGCTGAGGCAGGGAGAAGAGTCCCCCCCTCCACTGGGGGCAGAGCCACAGCTTCATCCTCCAGCTGCTCTTGGACCCAGAGAAGCTGAGGGAAGAGTGTGAGAGGGTTTTACTACAGTTCCTCTTCAGGCTGAAGGTCCTACACAGCAGCCAGAGGTCCAAGCTAATTGATGGAAAAGCTGGCATTGGGGTGCAGGCCAGCTGAGGCTATGGATAAATGTAAAATCTGAGTAGTAAAACTAACGCCATGCCTAGAGACACGGGAGGTGCGTTTGGTGTTGGGGGAGATCCTTTCGCAGCAGCTAGAACAGCTGCTTAGTAAGTTGGTAAGATGATCAGCTCTAATTATCACAAAGTGTCTCAAGAAGGGCCAAGGAAGCAGACAAAAATACACCACCACCTCCTTTCAGATGAAAACTGCCACACAAACAAACCTCTTTACTGTTAAAATCCCAGAATCCGAAAGTATCAGTTTCTGGGTTACTGACTGCTGGGGGTGTTAAGTAAAGTAATACTGCACCATTTCTCGGCAGGCATTTCATGATGTGTTTAGGGAACTTAGATTTTGTAAAGAAACACGGAGCCACGGGAGCACCTAGCTGTTCTCACCATCTCCTTATGCAGGAATAACCCACAACACTCCAAACATCACATCCATTCTTGGTCCTCGGCAAAATCCTTGGATAACAAAGAGCTGCGCAGCCACTTGGAACGCTGAAACCAAGTATCTCGCCAGCTCTTAGCCTCTTAAATTTAAGAGGTTGATAGCTGTTGTTCTTAACCTCTTGCTCTTGAAAAGTTTCTTTGATGTCAAGGTGAAAAATTTGGAAGCATAACTTCTGTTTTTCCAGGAGGTGGCAGTGCCACTACAGAAAATAGCTGAGCGGCTGAGCGGCTAAGGTGACTGCTCAGTGATTTGCCAGCTCAGAACTCATATATAACTAGTTTTGATTTATTTTTTTTTTAAATAGATGATCAGATAATTATACTTCAATGACTGTCAAAAGCAATAATGATAGGACTCATTACAACTTTAAAGTGTGTCTGGTTTCCCAAGGGCTCACAACAAACGTTAATTCATCTGAATGGAAACAGGAGACGTAATTAGGCAGTAACTCATTTCTATCACATACAGTGTATGCTATAATTAATTTTTGCACCGCGTATTCACACTGGATGCTGAACTGCCCTCCTAACACCCATCTGCTGTGCCCATACCCAGGGTAAATACAGGTGTTGCGAGAGTTGCAGCAGCAGACAGGTAGATGGTAAACCCTAGATTCTATCCGAGGAAATGGCAAAGCACATCTGGCAGCACCCGGCAGATCTGAGGAATAAAACAGGCGAATAAACGTATTGAAAGTTAATAAGGAGCACAGCATTGCACCAGATGCAGTGGTATGCTAACTATGTTGCTAAACAGATTGCAATATGCTAACTAAACCGTCTAAAATATATTCTGGCTTTCATGAACTGTGGGAGCTGATGCCTTTAATTTTCAGGTTGAGCTTGATTTCTGATTATTTTTTGTCACATCGTATTTCAAGGATTTTGCGTTATGATTACATGTGATTTACTAAAAATAACAGATCAATGAAAAGATGCAGATCTTACTGTGCTCCTCTTTCCATTCATTTATTATATTTTCATAAGTCTTTCATTACAAAAAAAAAAAAAAAAGGGCTCTATTCACACTAGAAAGGCTACCTACCAGTTCACTGAGAAGGCAAGCAAAGAGTTATTCTACACCCTGCTAACATATTCATATAAAACTCATCCAATTTTGTTAAGACCTTTTGTGGAGAATCAAAAGTTGGCGAAGATTGTATTGTAATTCCCCTTCCTGACCTGAAAGCCACACAGCTGGATTCAAGTAGGCCAGAAAAATGTGCTTTAGAGAAGCACCTTGTGGTTGGGTTTTTTTTTTCTGAAGCTCTGAAAGTTTCTACTGCTGACCCTGCCCTCTGTACCAACAACTGAGTCTCTAGTAGGAACTCGGGGCAGAAGACAATTTGTCGCAAGTGTCAAGCAGGAGGTGGAAGGAAAGCTCTGCCATCTGTGTTTTCCCTGTAACGGGGCGAGAGTTACGCACTGCTCATTAGACCCGAGAGATTCTAGTTTTGTGGAACACAATCAAAATTGAAATAGCCTGGAGGAAAATAATTTGCTGCTCGATCCAACAGCACTTTTTGAAGTCGGTGTAAAAATGTTCATTACCATCAATGAGATTCAGATTAGATCCTTGTTTCATAGTCGGTGGTAATATAACATAATTGGCTGGTCAACGTCATCTTCTGCAACTCACAGGAATTCATGGAAAAGCATGTCAACAGCAATCTGCTTTTCTGTAGCAGCAGCAGCCTTACGAGCATGCCCAGTATATCCTTTGCATCCCTCCTAGATGGTGCTAAACCCTGTCCCACGCCAGGCAGGAACACGTCGCCAAACACTCGCCACACACTTCACTGGTGGGTGCTGGTAGAAGGGAGTGTAGCATTTGTGGTACTGGAGGTAACCAAGATATGAGAAGAAAATGCAGGTATTGCATAATAACGTTTTATATGACAGTTACTTTTAATTATCAGTGTTAATGATCGTGTTAAAGCAACCGGTAGCAGTACTTTGCATTACATATGTATTACAAACACTGGGAAATTAATGTCTTGTGAAAAATCTCCCCTTTTATGCCTTTCAATTTATTGCATAGACCTTATGACAAAACACATAAATAAGGTATTTAAATAATAGCTTCAGCTATAATGTTCCACATATTAAACTGTGCATTGGATGAGCAGAACAGGTCAGCACAAAGAGCTGATCAAAAAGGAGCCCAGGTCCTGTTAGGAAACTGAAAAATATCAATCATGCTGCTTGAAAACTGCAAGTCAGTAGAGCCTCCTTGGTTTACATCCACTCAGGATTTAATTCAGCACTTGTAGGCAGTGCTGTCATTTAGTGCCAGCGATGCCAACACAGGTGGCACACCCCATAGTGTTCAGAGGTGTTGCTCTGTACCCATGAACAGTGACGAGCTAACAATGGAGCACGTTTCAGTGCGATAACTAAACAGGCCAGGTATGTGTGGACTGGGAGAAAAAAAGAGCACAGCAGATTTCTGTCACACAGGAGAAACAGCCAAATAGCAGGGGTAAGATACTTCTCCTGCAGACACCTAACAGCACACAAATGCACAAACTATAAAACTCCAGCCAGACCCTGGAGGAACACTGCCCCAAAAATGATGAACCAAACTAGAAGAAGACGACTGACAGGGTGTTCACAGTCATCTGTTACCACAGGGAACTTTCAGAAGTAAAGGCTCATGCCTTTGAAGGCACGTGCACCTCCCAAACAAGCTCAAGGGAACCTTGCACTGGGGTATGATTCTCATGCAAGAAATGCACGGGCAGCCCAACTCCACACAGCATACCCAGCCCTCTGCAGCACCAGACAGGACTAGTCACCAGAAGGCAGGCAGATCAAAGAGCAGAATGTTCACAGGCTCAAGGTTCACAGGGCACTTGTTATTTCTGGGGCAGCTACTTCTTTTTCCTGTGTGTCTTTACTAAAGTCATTCAACTTCTCTGTGCCTTTTTTTTCCTGCTTGGTTGGGCTTCTCCAGTTGCTACTGGGACTTCATTTGGGGTCCCCATTTTGTATGTTTAGAGGTTGGTTGAGGCCTCTGAGCACAGAAGTATTGCTACTGCTGATAGATGAGGAAAGGAAGAATGACAGGAGTACATCTTGCTGTAGAAAGCGCAACTCTCAGAAACCCTAAGAGGAGGAGACAGCCTCAAAGAGAGACACTGCAGCTGCAATGGCATAAGGCTGAAGGAAGAATCGAGGGCTTGGTGAAAGGGGTAGAAATAGCAGCTTATGATTTT
The DNA here is from genome assembly GCA_027560015.1 of Chloroceryle amazona. NCBI lineage: Eukaryota > Metazoa > Chordata > Aves > Coraciiformes > Cerylidae > Chloroceryle > Chloroceryle amazona. The sequence goes on along the minus strand of JANHFX010012051.1, from coordinate 32,725 downwards.
CAATGGAAAAAGCTGAGGAGACATTCAAATGTAATCGGTCTTCGGATGTGCAGCTGTAGGGACAGTTTAATACAGAGCTCCCATTACAAATCTCTCAGGAGATCTCATAAGATTAAGTAAAATTAGCCCAAAGGCCCAAATTCTACCTGCAAATCAGGCATCAGCCGCTGAAATGAAGCAGCCTCTGGAGAGCATGAGATGAGCCTGGCTGCATGGGCTGGCAGTCACGCCAAGCTTCTCTGCCCTGCGCAGCTGCCCCGCTCCGCACCCCCTGTGCCTGTGCTACCCGCACCCCCGGCTCTGGGACAGCCAGCGCGCAAGCCACCGGTTGTGCTCGCGGACACCTTGAGCAATGCACACAGACCGGGGCTGGCACTGCCATGGCACAGGTGTGCCTCACACACAGCTGCAGCACCTGCTTCCTGCACTGCACCACTTCTTACAGCTGAAAGTTGATGTGGCTACAAAAATCCGTGCTGGCAATTTATGTTAAAGGAAAGGCAGAAAGAGGGAAAAAGAAGAGAGAGAGAGAGAGAGAGAGAGAGAAAAGGAAAATGATGCTGATGCTGCAGGTTTTTCCTCCTTTCCCCAGTCATCCCCGTTATGTCCCCTGACTGTGCAGCAGAGCAAGGGCTGTGCCACAGCTTGCTTTCCAGGGTGCGATGCCTACAGCGACAAGGCACTTGTGCTGATTGCGGGCAGCTATCTGGTGGAACTGCTGCCCAGCGGGGGGCAGGGGATCTCAGTGCCCTGGCCTTGCAGCCTGCCCAGTCCATCTAATGCTCTGGCCAAACTTTTTATGCCAGTCATTACCGCCTGCATTTGGCAAGCCCCGGGCATTGCCAAGTACCAGCACCTGCAAGTAATTCCCCGGGAGCTGCTGGCCTTGCTGGTGCAGCTTGGAGCTCAGCAGTCTCTCTGCTGGTCCATTAACTCCAAGCGATGTTTATTATGAAGCTAAAATGTATTCAACCCAATCTCACAACGAATAGGAAGTACAAGATAAATATTAGGGCTGTACTTGTTAGAAACAGTAAAGAACGTGCTGTTTCCCAGGGTAGAGGTGAATGCTGTTTAATTTGTGTCAGAACTGGTTGAAGGAGGAGACCTTGCTACCTTCTACAAGGCACTGCTTTAAGCAGACTTTTCTTCTCTGATGCTGTATCGGGTCTGCCTGAGCTGGAGTTAATTTTCCCCATAGCAGCCCCTGCAGTGCTGTGTTCTGCACCGAGAGCTGGAAAGGTGCTGATAACACCCCCTTGTTGTGGCTGCTGCTGGGCAGGGCTCGCACCGCACCAAGGGTGGTTTTCCAACATTCCCCCTGCAGCAGGATGGGGGTGGACAAGATCTTGGGAGGGGACATGACTGGGACAGATGACCCAAAGTAACCAAAGGGATATTCCATACTGTATGACGTCAGCTGAACTATAAAGGCTGGGAAAAGGAGGAGGACTAGGGGCACTGGCTCGTCCTCCGAGCAACCGCTGCATGTTTGGAGCTCTGCTTCCTGAAAAGGGCCAGACAGTGCCTGCTGATGGGAAGGAGAGAATAAATTTTTGTTTTCTTTTGCTTCTACCCACAGCCTTACTCTGCTTTTCCATTAAACTGCTCTTGTCTTAGCCCATGAGTTTCATCTTATTTTCTTCCCCCTAGTCCAGCTGAGGGGCAGGGGGGTAGAAGTGACAGAGCAGCTGGATGGGCACCCAGTGTCCAGCCAGGCTCAAACCACCACAGATACTTGTGTGCAAAAATGTTTTTTTCCTTAGAAGGACTGAAAATTAGTACCTTTTCCTTTAGTCAGATTACTCCTCTGATAGTTTATAGGGCAGATGAGTGGTTGAAAATACTGGTTTTCAGGCCAGCTTGGTGAGGCTGCACCATATGGGACACCAGCAGGACTCAGACCTACTCCCCATCTGCCCATTGCAGGAGTAGGTCCCTGCGTTTTGGCTGCGGGCATAGGCAGTGACCAGATGTGATGGCACTCATGAAAGTGCACTGATGTGAGGACAGGGCTCTTAAAGCTTACCAAAATCGATGGGATTTAGGCTAAGGGGGATTGTGTGTTTGAGGACGTTTGGGTGCCCCAGTGTCGCGGTCCAGCTGGTTGGGCTCAGGACATAGTGCCCGTGCACGGACCTGTCCTGCTGCACTGGCAGATAGTCCAGAACGTGGGGTATTTTCTCCAGGAGTGCATCTACATCATCGATAAGGGACAGTCTATAGATCGAAACAGAGGATAATGGGAGGACAGTAATTCAAATTATAGGACTTAATTGGACGTAAGGCTTCCTAACATCCTCTGAGTTTCCTAATTGTTATTATACTTAACACTGAATTTATGAATAGCCCATGATATATAAAATTACTTCATATCAGCTCATTAGTTAATTAATTACAGAAGGGACACAGAACAAAGCCAAAAGTAGATTGAGGACCCAGAGTTCTGAGTGAAAGGAGCAGCTCTGTCTCGGGTGCCGGGGTCTAATTCCCACAGGCGTGGATGTTTTTAAAGATACTTATTCACAGCAATGCAGCTTTGCAAAGTACAAGTAAGAAGGAAGTGAGGTCACCACACCAGGACCTTGACTTCTTTTAAACTTTGAGATTTTAGGGGCAAAGAAGTTCCCAGATGAACCACAGCTCAGAGCTGCAGCTGACAGAACCGTGGCTGAATAAGAGAAACTACAGAATTCAAATTAATATAGATAAATACATCAAGGGTTTTCTAAAACCCTCTAAAGAGCTGAACAAGTTTACTAAGAAAGGAGATGCAAAGTTAATGTTTCTGTGAGAGTGAATATCTTGCTTAACAAAGGAGAAAAATATTAGTTGTAACTGCCCAGCTGAGCACTCTGAGAGGTGTTTGGTGAATGCTTTTAGTATGAGTGGCTTTGGTGAGAGTGAAATACTGGATATTTTTCCCACATTATGCAAGAATTGGGTGAATTGAATGTCTGTGATTACTCAACCCAGCAAACACAAAGTCATTTCAATCCACCACATTGTGCTTCTAAAATCAGTCTAGAAAGGGACAGAAGGCCATTTAATGTAGCACAATGGTTGCACAGCGACCCTCTGAGTGATGTCCTGTCCTTACCTGGAGCTCATCCCATTTATTAGGCAGGATTGTTCCTTGTTTTGTGGAGTGCTGTGTTTTGGGGTTTTGTTTTGGTATTTTGGTTGGGGTTTTTTTTTCCATTTTGCTGGTCAAAGTGGAGCATGAAGTGGAGGAAAGCTCCTGCTCCAATCCAGGGCTTTTATCACACGGCAATCTTCCCTTTTACTGTCCAGTGAGCCAAAATTGCATCTATTCTCTATTATTAACATCATCTAGAGAGCAAAATGATTGCACTTTCTTCCCAACACTAGCAAATGGGTGGTTTCATTTTCCTCATCTAGGATCTCCATGTATGTGCCTTTTATTGAGCTGGAGACCCCTCTGCCCAGCCCGTTCTCATTTTTCCCTTCAGCTCCCGTGTGTGATGTATATAAAAGTGCCTTTACCATAGGGAAAAAAGAAAAAAAGTGATCACTCCACTAAAGCGAACAATGTGAATTTTCGATTTGCTTCTTTTTGACTTATTATCTACAGAGAAACCCAAACTCCAGTGTTTGCTGCATGCTGATTATCCTTCTGGGGATAAAGAAAAGCATCGATTTTTCTTTTACCCTACTTTCCCCTTTGCTTCTATGCAAACAGTCTATAGACAACTCTTATGTGACTTTTTCCTCCCGTGGAAGACAAAAGCGAGGATTTTTTGCAGCCACAAACTGTTACGATCACCACCGTTTGTCCCATTTCTCCCCCCAGCCTACACTTTCCCCTCTGGTTTCATGTGACGATTTATTGCTAAAGAGCGTATTTTCCATTAGAGGAGCAGAAGGGGGATGGGGGGGGAGTACCAAACAAACTCCAGTGGCTGCATTCAAAGTGTAATGCTTCTTATCACAAATAATTTAAAAAATGCAAGAACCCCAATTTGCAGCTAGGAGGCCCACTTGAGGGATCAGTTAAAATTTACTCCTTTATACGCATGCCAACTTTGACTTCAAAAAGACTTTATTCCCAAGGATAAACAACCCAATATTTGTGTAATATAATTAAGTGAAGGCATCTTTAAATGTCATACCAGCTTGTGCCATGCTTTAAATTGTTATGCATCAACAGAATTTAACGAGATGGCCAAGGATCCTGCTTCCTGCGTGAATGCGATAAGCCACAAATACTGTATAGCTCTTTAATAGATTGCCAAAATAAAGCATTTTGTATGCAAATTATTCATGGAGTGGCAAAGCTAATATAGTGCCAAAATTACGCCCACTGGTCCTCTGCAATTAGTAGTTAAGTTGAAGTATCTTCAAACTGCAGAATTTCTTTCAGTGTCTCCCAATACTTGAAACATCTTTTCATTTATGAAAATAGGAAATAGCAGCTTTTATTTTCCTTTTAAGGTTTAGGGTATGCACGCACTATAGCAGAGAGGTGGCAAGCGGGATCTAATCAGAATAATTGCACATAGGCTACCCGGGAAATAAATATGAAAGTCCAGTGACTTGCAAGAAAGTTGAAGGAGAAAGAAAAAAAATAAAATTAATTCCTCTTCTCAGCCTGTGCCCCTAAAATAAAGTATGTGAGCCCTGTGAAGTGGGGCTGAAAAAGCTGAGAAAACCACAGCAAGTCCGAAGTGAGAATACCAGCATCTGGCTGACAGCTTGGATGGGCTGATGGTGCCCCCCAAGTACACACCTTCTCATCTCCTCCAGAAATCACCCATGTCCCCCTGGCAGCTCTGGGAGAAAACTTCCTCGGAGTGCAGCAAGCAGAGGAGCCGCCACCACAAAAGGCCAACATGCACAGAACATTTAACCTATAGCTTTGCTGGTAAGGAATCACCTAAAATGTTCTTTTCCAGCAGGTTCGGGGATAAGCCATCCACACCCAGGAGTCTCTGGTTTCAGGGGCACAAATAAGCAAAGGCACGCCACAGAATCACTGAATGGTGGGGGCTGGAAGGGAGCTCTGGAGATCATTGAGTCCAATCCCCCTGCCAGAGCAGGATCACCCAGAAGAGGTTGCCCAGGATCATGTCCAGGTGGGTTTTGGAAGCCTCTAGAGCAGGAGACTCTGCCACTTCTCTGGGCAGCCTGTTCCAGGCTTTGTCACTCTCACAGGAAAGAAGTTTTTCCTCATGTTGAGGTGGAACTGCCTGTGTTCCAGTTTGTGCCTGGTGCCCCTTGTCCTGTCACTGGGCACCACTCAAAAGACACTGGCCCCATCCTCTTGACACACGCCCTTCACTTACTGATACACTTTGACTGTACATCTGGGAAATACTTGCAAAGCTCTCACTTTTTCTCTCTTGAAGAGCAGCAACAGGGTTCCTTAGCAAGGAAGGGAAAGGGAGGAAAAAAGGACAGAAAAAGGATTTTCCAATCTCCACATTTCCAGTAGAAACCCTCTTTCCCTCTCCTTAGCTCTTCAAGATCATCTCCCATACTAACCTAGGGCCAGTGAGACAGCTGTGCAAAGTGGGGGAAAGCAGAATGGCTTCTTGATAGAGAAGTTTTCTGAGAAACTTTGAATTAGGCAACTGCAAAGTATTCAGGGCAACTTTTACCCTCTTTGGTGTCACTTGCAATAGTGGATGGAGATGAAGCTCGGTGAAGAAGTGGAGGAGCAGGTGAGTCCTGTAGATCATGTCCCAGTTCTGTAGAGTTAACACCAACGGTATTTTTCATTTACAACCTAATCATCAGAAGGCTATAGCAGATGTCAAGGGCCTGGGACAGTGATTTAAGGAGTCTGTGTCAAACCGCTTGGACCTAGACGGCCTTTCGAAGCTAACCTGGAGGATTTACTACCAGCTAAACAACAAATGTAATTTCAGTCACAAACTGTTTTATGAAATGTTGTGGAATACCATAAACAACGCTATTCAGTCTCGTGAACTCCAAAACCTGCAACCTACAGCTTTCTCTTCACCTGGAAGGCAGTGGGGGGGACACAAACCCAACAGCCCCCTCCTCCGTACTTGGATATCAAGGGATGAAACAGAGAGCAGAAACCAGCAGCCCCTTGGTAAACAAATAAAAGCAGCTACCACCGTTAATAACAAAGAGTGTGCATTTTGTCCTTTTTTATAGTGATGCTGGTTTCAACGTGTCCTGTTTTATAGCACCGCGGGTTTAAAGGTCCGCCCCGCGGAGGTGAGAGCTTTGCCACAGCGTCTCTCCAGACAAGACCTGGCAGAAGGCATGGTGATGGCACTGCCCCGGCACCTCCATCTGCAGCCCTTGGCCGTGGGGAGGACTCGCCAGATGCTATTGGTCTGGGTTCCGTGCTGACAACTTGTCATTGATTGCATTAAAAAAAACCCAACAGAAAAAAACCCAACCCCGGCAACCAATGAAAATCAATCTTCTGATGCTCGGCTGCCTTAAATACCAGTAGAGCAAACAAACAGCCCTAAACAATACAGCAGAACCCATATATCAATTACCCTAAATGCTCAAGCATTTTTACTTCACAGCCTGCAACATCCGACTGTGGTACCCGCACCCACTGCGCGGCGATGATAATGGTGCCGCATTGTTCCCGGGCGCCTGGCGGCCAGATAAGGGCTGCCTGCGCTTAGATGATAATGAAAGTGGGCAGACTTAACATTGTGATTGGAAAATTTCTTGGGTCTCAGAAAAAGGTTCTATTAAGCCCACTGACCCCAATTGAATATTAATTAGCTAATTAACAGATTTATTGTTCCACGCAATTTCTGGAGAGGCAATTTTTTTTCCAAGTGCCATTATTTTTTTAAATTATTTTTTGCATTGTGTATAATTGAATCTTTGCAGCTGCCAGCATCTTCTGCATGATTTGGCAAAAAAAAGAAAGAAAAAGCACTTATAGCTTTCCCTTTTTTTTTTTTTTTCCCCAGACCTGAATGTTTCCAATCGCTTTAGTGAGTGTTTGGGGGTGGAGGAGGAAGGGAGGGGGAAAGGCAGCTGATTTATGTTGCATTCTACTGATTTATTTATTCTTAAAAGCTTAACTTAAAAATATCCACACTCTTTTTTCCCCCCTATTATGATTCAGTGGTCTATCTGTCAGCCTAAGGTCACGCCACTTTGCGCTCTTATTCCCAGGAAAGACACTGAGGTCTGTGCCCTGTCCCTCTTTATAGGTCCTTTTAAGCCTTGTGCATCTTTCCTCTTGTCTCACCTGTTTGCTTCTGCTCTTTCCTGCCCTGAAACTACTTTCTGCCCAGCTGGGGAGGGCAGGGGACTTGGGCAAGCTGCTCTCAGCCCCTCCCGCAGGATGGTCCCTTGCATGGACCACCACAGTTTGCATTTTGCTGCAAAGTATTTTTCTAAATACTGAATTATTGGGAAAGGGAAGCAAGATGATATTTTACCATATGGATGATTTGTGACCGTTTCGAAGAAGTTTATTTGGCACAGACGGCTCCAAGAGCCTCACACTTCAGTGAGCGAGGGCCCGTGGCGATCTGCCGCGTGATGCTCTTACCAGGGTGGGGGGGTTGGTGTTGCAGATTTCTTACAAATCATTTCCTGCATCGTATCTTTTCCTAAAGAAGTAGGCTGTCTCTTAAATAACCTGTGATATTACTGCGAGTGCTAATGTAAGCACTCGTTAATAGTTCCAGAATTAAAAATCAAGATATTCTTCTGATGTTACAAGCTGTAGTGGAAAATATCATCAGCGAACATCATTATCCTGTGAAAAGTAGAAAAGGCAGAAATAATCTTGCAGTAGAGAACAGAAAACATGCAATTTGTATGGTGCAAGAGAGCGTGCAGATCTCTTAAATCCATACACCTGGGCTTAGGGCTACTGCTTGTGTCCAAAGCCAGGATTTGCATAATCTGTTGTAGCAAGTGTGGCTCAAAACTGAGACCTGGGTCTTCTAATGGTGTCTTCTTTTAAGGAGTATATTTTTCCTTCTCTGCCCATACTGTAAACACACTGAGACAACTGTATCTGAAAAGTATGGTTAAAAATGACCTGCAGAGGCCTGTGAAACTCTTCAGCGCATTTGCCTTGTCCCCCATGGACAGAAGAGACTGTAACAGAGACAAGCTTGAACCCACCACAGCTACAGGTGAATGCTCACAGATTGTTCCTCCTCCTCAGTTTGATGATTTTCCTGTTTCTTTTGTTTGGTTGTTTTTTATTTATTTTATTTTATTTTTTAAAACCCACCAGTTTCAGGGAAATAATTCATTTGTAGCTTCTAAGCAATTCATATTTCTACAGCTCACAGATGTGCTTGGAAACCTGTGAAACAGGTCCTTGACGACTCAAGGCAGTTGGTTGGATCCACAGAAATGCTGGTTGGCCAAATTAAATGGTCAAAATACATCCATTGGGTAGCACTCTCGACTGTTACAGGGGACACTGGTGCAGATTATGGACTATATTTGCACAGTGACACAAAACCAGCGTGTCACCCCTTTTCTGAGAGGTAGACAGGCACTCAGTGGCCAGAACCAAGTTGTATGACCCAGAAGACAAGCCACCAGAGGCAACTCTGGGCCCTGGCTGAATTTGGATCCAACCAACAGTTTTACCAGTCACAGGGTGCAGAACTGATGGTATCTGGCTGCCTTGGCCCATCACAGATATAAAACTGAACTGAAATATTCAAGTCTGGACGCAGCACCCACATTCACAACGTTTTTGCCCAGGACCTACCCTGGGGTCTCACGTGATGTTCTTCACCAGACTGGCCTTCATGAGGCGAATCAAGATGTTTTAAGGAAGAGCTGCTGTCAAACAGCTTTTCATTGAGATTTCTCTGCCTTCTTCACAGCCATATCCTATCCTGGCAGGGAGGTGGTGTTTAAACCACATGATCATTTACTTAAAAATCTTAGATGAAATACTACTGGGGCTCCAAGTGAAAACTAATAAAAACACTAAGAAATGTGATTTCCATTAAAACATAAAAACATAAGAGATAGGGAAGGAGAACCACAAAGCTTGCACTAGGATTATAGAGATATGTGAACTGTGCCAGTAAAGAGCCTGGCCTAGACTCATCAAAAGGTTGGTGGATATTATTTCATATTGTCTTTGACCTTCTACTCTAATGTAATTACTAGGAACAATTTAAATAACTTTTTTTTTTTTTTCCCCAGAGGAGGGGACAAAAAAAAAAGAAAGAAACTAAACCACGCATTTCCCATTGCTTAAAACTGGAAAACAAAATGTTTGATTGAGGTCATCTTGACATCCATTAGTGTGATAAATGAAGTGGAATTCAAGGCTGCTCCATTATCAAGGTTCATTTTCGTTGTTCAGATCTGGTTTTCCCCCCTTCTCTCTTTCTTTTTTTTAAAAAAACCAAAAACCCAACAAACCAACATGGCCTCAGACTCAAGGCTGATTACAATAATTACATTTTCTACCCATAATAGTACAAATGATTCAAAGAGTTATTCAGAATGTTTCAATGTCAGCACTTAGATAAATGCTCCTTCTTTCCTAGGGATTGCATTTTTTATGCAGAAGGTTAGTTAGCAGCAGCAATAACGGTATAGCTGTCAGGAAGCCCTGAATTTACATGCCCAGTAACTACATTCACAATTGTTTGGTACTCAGCGTGGCAATGAGACTGAATGGGCTACCAGATAATTTATAACTGCTCCCCAATACAAGAAGAACAATTATATTGTGTGCAGTATAAAATGGCCATTATTTAGCTCAATTTTTAAAAATTATTTGAACAAAATGCCTATCCTTTGCAGGGCTATTTTCTTCCTGGGTCTAATTAGATACCCGAGGAATACAGGATATATAAATTTTAGCCGGCAAATATATTTATGGAATTTTAATTCGCTTCTTGTATACCTCTGCCATAAACCTTGTAAGCCTTCTCTGGGAGGTTTTTAATCTTAAGGGTAAGAAAAAAAAAAATGTGAAAGAGAGCTACAGTCATACAAAAGGTAGCTGCCATTTTTCTGCTGAGCAGCAAGACCCCAGCTGTATGTGTCCCCTCTTGTACCGGAAAATTACTGCTGAGTGGTTTACAAGAACAAGTTTGTTTCTGCAGACTTGAGAGATTCCATCTACTCGTGGGGGGAGCGGGGCCAGCATTGGGTAGAGCTTCAGAGGGTCTTCAAGTGGGCTGGGGTCCACAGAACCCTCCAGCACTTGAGCTAAAGCCTCCAACCCACCCCCCAGCCTCCGACCCCTCCTTGACTTTCTTGGGGACCAGATCAAACGGCTGGGGGAGAAGCCTTTTTGCCAACATTCTCCACGTGGCAAATTTAGCATCTCACTGAACACAAAGCAACCCCAAAACCAGTTAAGAAGCTCATGACTGCCCACCTTCCTTTGGGGGTGATGGATGCAGAGGGGCTGCACAGCACCCACCACACGGGGCTGTAGTGCCCAGTTGGTTGCAAAACAGGGAAATTTTAGCCTAGAGTGAAAAACTGATTTCCATTTACAAAGGGAAGCACTTTTCCTCACTTTCTTCCAAAGTATTTCAAAACAAAAGACATAACCAAGTAGAAATCAGAGGACAGTCATGTTTTACCAGGTTCTGTATAATTGACACCTAAATGAGAGTTGATGTAAAGGAGGGACAGACAGGCAGATGTCAGAGAAGTCAGACTCAAATTTAAGTCATTGTCAAAACTTAAACTTTGCCGATTTTGAAAGGCAATCAGCCATGTTATTACCAAGATGGGCTTTCAATCAACATCTTAAATTAGTCTTTCTTCTCTTGAATGAAACCTTAAAATATCCACCATCTCTTAATCTGATCCAGCTGCCCAAGAGCTGGTGTTGCCCATGGCTGCATAGCTGGGTCACAAAACATCGTGTTAGCCCTTGCCGTGGGAAGGAGGTCTTCTGTGGAATTGCATCTGCATCCATCTAACTACAGCAAATCCACTCACATTTCTTCTAATGGACGATAAAAACAAACCCAAAAGGATGTAGGGGATGCTGGGGAAGCAGCAGGCAGGGGAGCGGCCGTGGCCGTGTCCTGCCAGCATTTCAGCAAAGCTTTGCCACAGCAGCTCCCACCTGCCCTTTCCTTCGGGGAGTCCAAGGGTACAGATGCAAGAGAGAGCTGGGCTGAGAGGCTGTGTTGAGTGCAATTAATTTATATCTCCATTTAAATAAAACCCTCTCATAGTCATAGCTTGGGAGGAGACAGCACCACTTGGCAAACAAAATTGTATTAAGTGCACTCCACTAGAAATGTTTATACTTTGTCCCTGAGAAATGTTTATGCTGGAGTACAGTATTTAACTTATCAATTTGAAAATGAATGACGAGGAGAGGAGTACAGAGGCTTTCTTATTTCAGAAACATTTGTTAAGTGCCTTTCACTTGCAACAGCTCCAAAGTCAGGGTAAGTCATCTTGGTCTAGAGGAGTCTGCAGCGACCTGAGCAATGCTGAGCGTGCGGTTGGGGGCACGCCAGCAAATGTATACCCCAAAAATGAGTGGAAGGTTGGGGAAATGTCTTCATTTCTGATTAAATTCCTTTCTTCTCTCCATCTCCTGGTACTGACTTGGCCTCAGGAGCCTAAAATTACATTAGAGCAGATGGACCAGGGCTTTGAAATGTATGAGAATGTACCCGTGAGCATGAATTTCCAAAGGACTCGCTCAAATAATATCTCCCAGTTAAACTCCACGTTCCCAAAGGTCAGTGCACCCCCTCCCGTCCTCCCCCTGCATTCCCAGTGCAGGGTGCCATCAGACACAATGGGCTGTCCACAGGGGTGCAGGAGCAGCACACACCCCTGCCCAGCATGGGCTTTTTGCTGCGGGGGCAGCTGGTCTCCTGCTCCAATTAAATACTTTTTATAATATGGGAAGAATAAAACCAAGCTGTATTTACTGCCTCAGTCTTTTGCCCCTGCAGACCACATGGGATGAGTGTAAAATAGCAGGATGCTCTCTTCGGACTCGCTAGGGCCATGCATGCTTCTGAACACTTCATTTAGCAGCCAAGAAGGTCTATCCCCACTCTGACAGCACCGCACGCCACCCAACAATTCTGGCAGCAAAGTCACTTCTCTCCTTCCCACCGAGCAAACCAGTGCCTCCATGTTTTGGAGGCTGGTGCTTGGTCAGTGGCCAGCAGCCAGCTGTGTCTGTCACTGGCTTGGGTGCCCCTGCTCCGTCACTCCACACATTTCTAGCCCAGCCATGGAGACCTTTCCACTCACTTTGGAGTTCAGGTTTCAGTCCATGAAAGAGTAAATCAGCAGCTGAACTGGCTCACCTTTGCCAGTGGGCCTTATTCTGGGCCAGATTAACGGCTGGGTCACTGGGAGCACATTTTTACTCAAATGCAGTTTTACTCAAATACTCCTGTGTGTAAACCCTGGATACCAAACTGCTGAACTAGAGAACCCAAATTAAATTGCATTCACTTCGCTGCATCATCATACATAAAAATAAAAAGGCCAGGTGTGGAGCTGGAAGACACTGGTACTGTGTTTCAAAGGGGAACGTGCCTTTTAACACCTGCTTGCATGAGGGGTATATGCTCTCCACCTTCTCTACCACCCACAAGCAAGGGTTCCTGCATTGGGCACCTTCAGGAGGCTCAAACCCGGGATTATCCCATCCTCCCTCACAAGACCCCAGCTGGCAGCTGCAACAGGAGCAGCTGTTAAAAGCAAACCTGAGCAGGAGATGGTTTAACTCCCCTTCATGTGCTAGTTGGTGCCACAGACCCCAACAGGGAACATGGAAGGGTAGCCCGGGGCCAGAGGGAAGGCAGTGAGGGGTGTTCAGCTGCTCTTGGATGAGGAAGAGGAGAAAAAAAGCCCCACCTCCTCATGGCAGCCTCAGCACTGGGCATAGCATCAATGGATTCTTTGTTATCTCCTTAATGTATCTGCTCCTGATATTCAGCCCCCCGCTTTGCTTTAGAATATACATGACCTGAGTGCATGAATCAGCTCAGGAGCAGCAGCACTGCAATAAAAATAATAATATTAATTTTAAAAAGTGCACGCAGAGTGTAAGAAATGTGCCTGACCTCTGAGAAACCCAGAAAACTCTGCAACTCTTGGGTACAAGCATTAAAGGAGGTTTAAAAGCTTGTCACCCTCTCCAGCACATGTGTCAAGGGCAGAGGTGGTGTAAGATTGAAGAAGAATAATTTGCAAAGGAGGGGTGTAATTTATCAAACTCTGAGAAACTCATCACTTTGCATTGGACAGAAACTTGCAGAAAAAATAGCCAGTGATGATGGGCGCGTTTTAAAAGAGGCAGCTACTCAAAAAATGCCCCGTGTTGCACAGAAACAGAACATAATTTTAACTTTAAAATAATTTTGCTTTCCCCATCATTCATTTGGTCTCTTCCCAGTAAATGAACCTGACAAACGAAAGAAGAGCAATTCTTTGAGAACAGCAATACGCAGCCACGGGAAGCAGAGACACGGGGCCAAGAGAACCGTGGCAGACAGCCTGGGCAGAGGAAACCCATCCCGTATAAACACTGCCCGCTCCCAAGCTGGGAAGCGGCAGGGTCCCTCCTGTCACCCAGGGTCGAGATTTATATGGCAGGAGGTGGGGGGGCACAGGCACGCATGCTTGAGCAACTGGAGACCCTTGGATTTATACTCCATTTGGGATGATAATGAGGTGGTTAATACAGAAATACAAGACAGCAATAAACCACCGACTTTTATAGATCTCGGTGTGAATCTGAATCATCATTTGGCGACCAGGAGATGGGTGATATAAAGCAGCCCCTCCCACCCTCACTCCTCTCGCGGCTCCCTGGGACAGCAGCAGCACAAGGAGCCGATAAATCCCACCTGGCTGCCTCGTGACCATGTCCACAGGACAGGGTTGTTAATAGAATATGGGTCAACTAATCTCAATTAAAAGCATGCTCTTTTTACACAGAAATTCCTTTTCCTTCACATAAGTTGTGCTCATTTTTACCCCCATTAATTCCATTGGAATGAACGCTGGCAGCTGAAGGCAGATTTTGCTGCTAGCTCCAATGAAAGTACTAGAAACGACTTATTTTCCGATGGGGGAGAAGGAGCATTAACTACCACTAAGTGATCTACTCTCAGGTCACAGAGTCATAGAAAGTTACATTAATCTGTTTATAACTAGGAAGAAAATAAAACACATACTTATGGAATAGGTGTAGCAGATGCCTGGAAGCTCATATGAGTTAGAAAAAAAGGAACTGGACAAATTAATGGCAGAAAAAGTTCCCTCAAGGGAGTCATATCATAACATGACCCTCCCTTACAGCTGCCCCTGAAGCACAGACATGGAAACCCATGGCAGGGAGATGCACAGCCCTGGGTGCTCATCTGGCTCTGCTGCAGGGCTGCTCACACAGAGGTGCCCACAGCCACTGCTGCAGACCTGCCTCGCTGCTCGAGCGCCGTGGTCCTGGTTTGGGTGAGCCACGGCTCTGTCATGGGCCAGGAGAGATAATAAACTTCCAAAGTGAAATAGTGACTTGAGGGTATCCAGCTTTAACAGACAGCCCGACCGCTGAGAGCAGACCCCAGCGGCAGCTCCCAGCAGCAGAGGTGCCTGCAAACTGCTGCCAGACGGGCTTCCCCAGCAGCAGGGCAATAAAAAATACAAGCAGCTTCCAAAAGTATTCCTCCTCTGTGTGGGTGCCTATTTTTCTGAGAGAGGGCCTTAGGAGCTGAGGTGATATTTCATTAAGGTAGGCAGAGCTAATCCTTCCCTGTTCTTCTCGAGGTGGTGCGGGCAGGCAGGCTGGGTGGCAGTGCCGCCCCCAGACCCCAACCCTGCCTGTTCTCCTGGGAGCAGAATATAGAAGGATTTATATGATGGAAAAAAAAAAAAAAGATAAAATGTTAGAGGAAATGGCCCAGAAACAGAAATGAAGGACTGCAATAATCTACCCATACTTTATGCAGTGGCAATGATGTAAAAAAAAAATACTGTGGTTTGTTTTTTTTTTTTTCTTTTATTGAGAACCCGTTTTCTTCCCAAGAAAATTGTTTATGCAGAATCTCCAGAGAAGCTTCATTTTTTATTTATATATCCATATATATGAGGGGTGGTAATTTGAAGTCCTCCAAACAATCACCCGTAAATTACAGTCTTTCTAAGCAGCAATATATATCCACAAATCACTCCCAGGACACTGAAGCTATATGTGAAAACATCTATTTATGTCACTCCAGTCAGAGAAAAACAAATTGCTCCATTTTATATAAGAGGAAATTTCTTATTAAGATGTATGGTTAATTGGATAATAAAAAAGAAGATCCCTTTAAAAGACCTGGGATGACTAGAAAGTTAACCTAGTGAACTCCTGAGCAGCGCGTGTTGCCGGGGCCGCGATAGCCGTGCCTCTCCCGGCTCTGCAGGAACAGATTGATCTGCTGCACAGTCCCTGGGTACGGTGCTCATGCTGCCACACACTGGGAGAGCCTCTGAGGCACTGGGGAGGGGGCAGCCCTGATGCTGAGCACTGGGCTGTGGCAGAGGAGTCCCCATGAGTGACTCTGCAAAAGAGCCCTGCAAAACCTGAGGCAGAGACGTGAGTGGAGCAGGCTCAGAGCAGGTCACTGAGGGGACAAGACCCCTCACCCCAGCTCCCCCCTCAGCAGCAGGGCAGCCCCAAAGCCCCCTCCTGTCACAGCCCATCACCAGCCATGGCCAAGGTATACTGGTTTGAGCTACAGCGAATGGGGATAAACTGAGCTTGCTTTACTTGCCTGGTGTGAGCAGGTGTTGCACATCACACCTCCCTGCTGAGTAAACATCTGCCCAAGCTGCCTCCTTGGGACTCTGATTTGGGGGGGGGTGAGCATCAACCCTGGCTAAGTCAGCACCACCAGTGATCTGGAAGGACACCAGCACGTTGGTACCTGGAGCTCTCACAGCCCTTAGCTTGCCCATGGCCCATACCTCCTGCTGTCAACACAAAGTTTCTGGGGTATGAGGGAGGCAGGTTTCAGGAGTGCTGCTAGGTCACGTTACCAGCAATAAGGGAGTTGAGTTTCCAGGAACTAGAGCCTCATCACTTTTAACAGCAGAGTCCAGATCATACACAAGTATTCTTTAAAATATGCTTTTCTTGAAGCGAGCTTTTGGAAGAAGCCGCTTGCAAAGCCAGCAAATGACATCAACCAAAAATGCCATTCAACAAGTGGCAGGAACACTTTAGAGAGGACAAAACATCTGATGGCTGCAGCTTTTCCTCCCATAAATTACATTCTTGGCTTCCCCCTTGTCCTCCTCCAGCCCAGCTGAGCAGTGCTGGAGTTGCAAAAGAACACTACCAGTTGTATTGGGTTGAACATATGAAATTAAAAATTACTGGACAAATGTATCCAAGGCACTTTCACGAATGCTCAGGTGAGTTTAAACATGAGGTTGCAGCAGCCCTGCTTACACGGCTTACGTCTTCATCTTCCATTAACAAGCAAGGTTTGCCTACACGATCTTTTGTGTTAGGTGACTATTGAGCCTGTGCTTGCACTGGCTGTATTTTGGGGGAAATGGGGTGTTTCTAGGACCTTTGCTGTGGCTGGGCAGAGCGAGAGTGCCAGGGTACTCTCTACTCTGGTGAGGTACCAGAGCAGCACTGGGTGCGAGCTGTCTGTTTGGCAAGAGAGGCCGAGCATGGCTGACGTACTCTTCCCTGTCCCAAACTAAAAGATTCACAGTGGGAAACCAAAGGGAACCTATGCTGGGGGACACAAGGGGATGGGGGAGCAGGATGCTGGTGCTCAGAGCAGGTGGTGACACCCAAAAGTAACCATTAAGCCAATCTATGCTGGTATTCTTTTTTGTACAGGATGTGGTTCATTCCCCATAGGACCCTCGTGGCCAGGCCAGGGCTGCAGGACAACCCCTGTGAGGCAGCCCTGCTCCAGGAATCCCTCTCCCTAAATCAAGGTGGAGCCAACAAGTTCTGATCTTGGGGGAATTATGCCCAAAACCAAGGACTGTCCCTACCATAGTGTGGGGGACAGGAAGGGGATGGCAAATGCCATCAGGGTTGAAAGGGTTCAATGATTCAAAGGTTTTTGGCCTTACAATAATCCCTTTGCACAGCGCCACTCAGAGCAGACTTTGATTAAGGGATATCTTGTTAACAGATGTTTAAAAGAGGGTTGTTTTTTCTGTAGTCTTTGCCCTTTTAAGAGGGGTTGAGTGTTGCTGCTGGAGCTGCTGGAACGCTGTCAGACAGCCGGGCACTGCAGCAGCCTGGCAAGTGCCAAGCTGGCCATTAATTGCCCAGTGGCTTAACCCTCCAGCTCCTTCCCCCTCTTCCAACTTCAGTCACTGATGAATTTTAAGTTAAAAGACCAGCCAAATTTATTGTCTTCCATTAGCCTAATACAATACAATTTCTTTTTAAACAGCTTCTCGCATGCAGAAGCATCCCAAAGTGATTCACAGCAGCTGACAGGCCCTGCATGCAAAGCAAGGCAGTTGATACCCTCTGTGCGCTGCAGCGGGGGCTGTCCCACTGCCTGGGCCACAACCAGGCAGAATTTAATTGCCCACAAAATGGCATCATCCTGCTTTGTCCCGGAGAACATGTGGTCGAAATACAGGCGACGACAGCTACAGGGAGAACCAGGGAAGGGACCGAGATGGATTAAAATACAGAATGATGGCTGAGCAAATCACACTGTGAATAAGGATGCTCAAGAACTTGGGAGGGGAGGGAGAAGTGCAATAAGCCAGCAAGACAGTCAGTGAAGACTGGCATCACTGAAAGCAGGAGCTACTGTGGAGGAGCTGGAGCTGACACAGGACTCAGAGGAGGAGAAAAATAGAGCACCTTGAGGGGAAAGGAGCCATTTGCATCAGTTCAGGATCCACCCTGGTGCATTTCCACAAACCAACAAGCAATTCCCCAAAAGCATTTATGATAAATTTGCTGGCCAAGCCTCTCCCCTACATTGTGGTCAGGGGACACTTAGATGACTTAGTCCCACCAGAGCAGTGTGGCTCAGTCTCTCCCCAGCAGCCTGTGCCCCCCACAGGCAGCTTTGTGGGAGCCCTGGGACAAAGAGAGGTGTCACCCCCTCCTGGGGGACTGCCGTGTGCGGGACAGGTGAGGAGGGCTCAGCCCAGCTCATGGGAGCCACAGGCAGGCCTGGCACAGTGGTGAGCAAGGCCAAGAGGGTCCAGCACCGTCACCTTAAAGTGATAAAAAGGACAGATGGCCTGGCAATTCAGGAAAGGAGAGCTATAACACAGCAAAGGCTTGTCCTTTGACCAAGAAGACTTGACTTCACTAGTGATTTGGCATTTCTTTTCCTCACAAATTGCTACAGCACTTAGCAAGCAGTCAGACTTACACAACACCTGCAAATACCCATCCTCCCTCCTCACAATGATCACCCCCTTCTCCAGGTGCACTGCTGACACCTCCCATGCTTTCTTCAGCCCTAACAAAAGCCCAGGATGTCCCACTGCTACAACTGTTCCCATCAGACACTCTCAGCATCACTCTTCAGGCCCCTCACCACCTGCAGAATATAAAGCCCTGAGCATCTTGCTGCAAACAGCCCACTCTGTTCCAGCACAATCTCTCGGGACAATTAAAGAGACAGGATAGCAACCTGTAGGAAGCAGGGTGGCTTGCAGGGAGTCCCAGCACGGAGCAATGCCCATGGCCACATTGGCCAGGGGGTCACCGTCCCCTCAGCATCTCTCCTCTGTGCCATGGCTGTGTGGTCCCCAAGCATGCCCCAGTGAGGGTTGAGTGTGTACCCAGGTTCCCTGGGGAGACTCTCTGCCCTCACTGGTGTTTCAGTGAGGCTCACAGAGAGGTGGTCAGGGTTTTGCTCAAGCCCAGGGTAGGTGCTTAGTAGCTTTTCAGGCTTTCATACTTCACAGGTTTATCCAGCGATGTAATAATTGTGGTGCTTCAGCTGTTTCTAAAGAGGACGGTGACTCTGCAAGAAAAGACTTATGAGAAAGCTCATTCTTTATTTAAAATCCAGAATAAAGTTCTCTGGGGAGAAGTTAAATCACAGAAGTAAAGCACCACAGAAGGATAAAAGTGTGGGGCTAAGCAGAGCGTGGCCCAGCGCCTGGCTCCCGGCTGAACCTGGCGAAGCAGGGCCTCAGGAAGGCAGGGGCAGCGGCCCAGGCATGGGGCATGGCCTGCCAGCGCATAGAGCTGCTGTGAAAGGAGCAG
>JANHFX010012051.1:0-13442 GCA_027560015.1 Chloroceryle amazona | reverse complement strand
TTCTCTTCTCCAGGCTGAACAGCCCCAGGGCTCTCAGCCTTTCCTCCTCAGAGATGTTCCAGTCCCTTCACATCTTTCTAGCCTCCATTGGACTCTTCTCAACTATTCCCCTGTCCCTCTTGAACTGGGGAGCCCAGAACTGAACACAACACTCCAGATGTGGTCTCCCTAGTGCAGAGTAGAGGGGGAGAAGACCCTCCCTCCACTTGCTGGCCACACTCTTCTGTATGCACCCCAGGAGACCACTGGCCTTCCTGGCTACAAGGCCCAATTGCTGTTCCATGGATAACTTACTGTCCATCAGGACACTAAGGTCCCTCTCCATGGGGCTGAAAAATAAATTTAAAAATAAAAATTAAAAAAATTACTCTCTAGGTGTTATTTCATGTCAGAGACCCTCAAAATCAAAGCATCCTGCATGATTATTTGCATCCCACGTGATTAAATCTGTCTTGAATGCTTTGCTGCTTTTCTTTCTTTTTTTCTTTCCCCATAAAGAAACAGACAGCTTGTGCCACGTGAGAAATAAATTTTTCTTTCTAATTTTCTCCTTGTCTGTAGAACATTTATAAAGTGGAAAAGCCAGCGGCAAAGTATGTCAGAATTGTCTGTTAAGGGGTTAACATTTGTAAGATGAATGCTGCAAGAACTTTTTTTTTTTTTAATTAAAAAATATATTTCTGGAGCAAAAACACAAGCAATAAAGAGTGTTTGCCTGTTGGGAGGCTTGTTTTGTAATGCGGTATGAATAACCAGCTGACAATCCGCTTTTTTGTTTTCTCTTCGTATGGGCAATGGCCACGAGCCAGCCAACTTTATTGTCCTTGAAATGTCATGATTTTGAGTATGCACAGAATTCTTAACTGCCCAAATTACTGCATAACATCCCTTTTTATTATATGGCAACAATGTGATCCTGGGCTCAAAGACTTACTAGTTAAGAAGATTATGTGTTTTCCTTTTTCTGTTTTGTTAAAGTGCCAAGTCTTGCATTTTTGGCATCTTCTAAAGAATAAAATGTCTTCTGAAATATTCTCTCTGAGCACAGAAGTTACCTCAGAGGAGCTCGGCAATGCAGGGCTTTTCAATACTTTCTAGTTTGCTCAGAAGTTCAGACACATTTCTTTTCCTCAAAAGCTTCCAATTTTTGCCTCTTTGTGCGTATTGACAGAAAAAAAAAAAAAAATTGTCCTTCATAAGTTTGTGTTGCTTTACTTTACTGATAATTTCTTTCCTCTCTTTTTTTTCTTCTCTTCCCAAGTGCTGCACATGTGTGCTGGTGACTATGAGCGGGCAGGCACTGGGCAGGGGGTGGGCAGGCACTGGAGAGGCACTGGGCAGGCAGGTGTTGCACCTTCAGCTGCATCCCTGCATCCACCCTTGCATCAGCCCTGTTCTACAAAGTGCCCACTATGGAGCCTATGCTGGGGGGCACTCACCCCCCAGCCTGCCCTGCTGGTGTCCCCGTGGCTCAGCCACGTTGGTTACACCAGCGTCCCATGAGAACCGGCACAGTTCGAACCACATTTAGCCCTGGCACAAGTGCAAAACCCTCAGTCGGTGAGAGGTGGTCCTGCTGAGAGTGGGGCAGAGCTGGCTCCTGAAGGTCTGGTCACCAGTGAGCGGGGACATGGCACAGCTGGAGCACGAGGGAGTCGACCACCCCAGCCCTGGGCTTCAGTGTGGCCAGAAATGCTTCCCCGCGAAGGGAGCCGGCTCA
This sequence comes from Chloroceryle amazona, assembly GCA_027560015.1. NCBI lineage: Eukaryota > Metazoa > Chordata > Aves > Coraciiformes > Cerylidae > Chloroceryle > Chloroceryle amazona. The sequence goes on along the minus strand of JANHFX010012051.1, from coordinate 11,722 downwards.
GCATGTTTTCACCAGCTGACATTTAAAGGTGAATAAACAACTGTTACGCATGCACTAAATATTCCCGGGTTACAACGTTGCCATTACACTGAGGAATTATTTATGAGGTCTCTGCCCGCGGCAGGGGTGGGGGGACGCAGCGTGGAATGGCCAGCAGCAGCCCCTGGCCCTGCTGGGGAAGCGGAGGCTGAACAGTGGTGGTGAAGTTTCTTTCTTGCCATAGGCTGGGCTTTCCCAGAGCCTCCTTGGGTGTGAAGGCAAGATTTCCTGCTCTGGGGGATGCCGTGTCCTGAACCTTTCTGCTCTCAGCGGGACTTCTGGGACATCTTTCCCCCTCCTCTGTGGCAGGTAGAAGAGGGGCCATCAGCCCCCCCCAGGGCCTGTCACTGCACCATGTGTGCGACGGAGGCAAAGCACTTTGCTGTGTCTCTGGGCTGCGCTCGGCAAGGATTTAAGAATTAATAATTAAAAAAAGAATTAGGGCGGACAAAGATATGCTTTTTTTTCAGAACATCAAACCGCAAAGAGAAGTCCCCGCTTCTGCCTTCACTTACATTTCAATACTGTAGTGCAATTATTAGAGTGAGGACCCAAGTGCTGAACATTAAAGGGGTTACTTATGTTAAATAATAGATTATTGAAAAGCCAGCCTCACAAACTGGTGGTAAGAGCGTCATGGTGTCTGTGACTGGCACGATTTGCCACGTGCCCCAAGTCAGCGGGTGCTGCAGCGCTGCCAGGTGCCTGGCCCCAGTTCCAGCACCCGCCGTGGGCAGGGTCTGTCCCCACCATGCTAGGATAGAAACCGATGGCAAAGTGCACAGGCAGTGGGTGGAAAAAGGCAGGTGGGCTGCAGAGGGAGAGGCAGAGCCCAGAGAATCAGCACCTTGCTGTCCTCGGTGCTCGCCGGACGTGCAGGCACGCGCTGCTGGGATACACCCACTCGGGGCTGCAGGGCAAGCCCTGGAGTGACACGTTGCTCTTGAACAACACAGTCTTCATTATGTAACCCCACCATCTTCTACAGTTTCTATGGGATTGTTAAGACCTTTAAGTAAGTATCTGATTCTAATAATCAAGCTATTCCCAAGGTCGTGTTCCATAAAAGCGCCCATGAAAGCTGGGGTTGCATTAGCGACTCTCTTCCCAGCAGTATTACCAGCAAGGGCTGAATGGAGCAACCAGCCCCATCTTTCAGGTCGGAGGTGGAGGGAGGGTTGCCCATCAGGAAGGATGACAGACAAGTGATGCAGCAGCCCAAAGCTTTGGCCAGGGAGGTTTTGCTGGGACAGCTGCAGGAGTCCACAGCAGCCTCAAAGCTATGGGGCTGTGGTCAGAGCAATATATTTGTATTCATATTATTTATATTTACTCCTACATTAGTGTTTATATCACGTCTGAGATGTTTCAAAGTTCTTTCCTGGCAAAATTGATCTCTGTTTTGGACACTTGCCCTCTGATTGCTCACAATAATCTACCAAAGTTTGGAACTTTTGTCTGCAGCTGATCCCCTGCTTCGATCCACCTCTCCGGCTCCTGCTGCTCCTCCAGGACCAAACCCTGCTCCCAGCCACCACTTCTCCTCCAGCCATGCTTTCTCCTCAGACCTTCACTAAAAACCTTCATCAGCATCATGAAGTGGCCGCCCTGCCAGGCGTCTCAGTCTGGCCAGAGCTGTCCTTGGCATCCTGCTTGGTTTTGCTATTAAAACCAGAGCGAGACAGACAGACAGATGGAGTCATTTGGTTCCTGTAAGCTGAGATATCTAAATGGAGCTCTGCAAACTGGGGTTCCCCCCAGCACCAATGCCTCTGGTAGGTGGGAGGGTGCTGCAGGGGATATCTCGCCCAGGGGCCTGGTTCTTGATGCCTATGGAGAGCACAGGGGTGCACACCCCACCTTCCCCTCCCTGGATCAATTCAAATTCAGCTTGACTGGAGTGATAAGCTCCAGCAGAGGAGAAGCTGAAAAGACCTGATGAGTTGGGGTGTGGTGGGACCAGCAGCCAGGGACCATCCCTGCACCCAAATGGCTTCCCCTAGCAAAATGTTTGCAAGCTCCTTCTCTGCTACAAAGCCCCTTTTTGTGTGAGAGGCTGATCTTGGGAAGCTCAGTTGTATCAGGGACATCAGTGGCATCACCATTCTGCTGTCCCTTCCCTTTTGCACATAATGTTATCAACTCAGAGCAGGAACTCGGCCGCTTGCTGGCCAGGCCGATGCAAGGCAGCGATCGCTCGAGCAGGTGAAAAGCCCACATCCCGTAGCTAGGGACAGGGCTTGGCATTGCAGCACCTGATGAGCTGATCAAGGATTAAGCCAGCAACCAGCATACACAAAAGCCATCCCTATCTCCAGCAATGCCACATCCCATAACATAGTGGGGACAAGCCCTAAACACCAAGTCTCTGATGTCACCACCACAGGGCATCCTCAGCCCCGTCCCACTGCCATTCCCAACTGCACAGCTCCGCATGGCCATTGGAGAGAAGCCTTCCTGCAGGAGAGCTGCTGAGGAGCTGGGTTGTCTGGGGAAGTGGCAGCTTGGAAGGCTTTGCTCACAGCTTTCCTCCCTGCCCCACCCCAGCAATTTGGAAGGGAGGCGTGTGGCTCAGCCATGAGGGCAGAGAGACCTCAGCAAGTCCTGGCACAGGAGCACCCCCTAAAAGGCTGAGGAACCTGCTGGTGGTTCAGATGTCTGCTGCTGTGCCCGCATGTCTGCTGAGTTCCATACTGGAAGGCATTTACTGTATATGTTTGCCACCAGGGAAAACTCCTGTCTCCAACTCAGCTGTATTACTGGAAGAGCAGCAGCCGTATCTGTGCTCTTGTGAACATTGCATTTCCAGGACCTGCTCTGGGGCTTTCGAAATCCTCCTTCCAACTCCTGACATCACCCCCACAGCCATTTAGGGGAAACACCTGGCCAGGGTGAGGGTCCCCTCCTCCATGTGGCGATGCCACGCGAGAGTCTCACACAGAACGGTGCGAGCCAGCCCTCCCTGGCATCGGAAAGCACGGCTCACAAGCCAACGACAGAGGGATGAAATGCAAATAGAGCAGTTCTTGTAAAGTAAATTAAGCTAACAACGAGGTAACAAACCACTGATAATATTAGATTAACTTGTTTGGCAAGATATGAAATGGGGTGAGCTGGATTGCTGATAGTGGAGGGCTCCATGGTGCTAATGCTGCTCAGGGAAGTAAAACATCCCCCTGAAAGACAGAGGCACGCACCAATAAAAAAAAATTAAAACTGGAGGAAGAGCCAGAATCTGTGTAGCAATTGCAGCAGCATGGATGAACATGAGATTTTGATTGCCTTTAAATATTGGCTTGTTTTTATTCTCCAAATCAGCCATTAGCCCCAATACAAAAAAAAAGAAACACAAGAAAAAAGAGAGAAAAGGTCCTAGATCTTAACATTTCTTGTATGAACTCAAAACACCACTTTGATCTAAGATAAGAAGGCAAATGGCAGATAATTCAGGAGCTAAAGCCAGCTGCAACTGGCAGCAGCTGGGCCGACTTTGGGAACGATGGAGACTTGGGCAGAGGGGTCAGCGGCAGCCGCGTCCTCAAGGCGGGGATTGAGGCACGAACTTAAATGTCATACTATATGCCAGTGGTCACTAAACTGATTAAGCAGTGGTTATCTTTAGCAGTAAAAAGGCTATCTGCTAATACTAAATGATTAGAGTCTTAAATGCCATTTACTCTGCTCTGATTCCTTGAATGAATATTTATGCCAAGTGATGACTATAACACCATCAAAAGGTTTCTGTGCTCTGCTCCGTAGAGTGGAAGTGATTATTCAACAGCAGGTCTGCACTCCAGCACTTGTTTCTATTAAGCAAATTTGCAGTGTTCAGACAAAAATTCATGATTGCGTTGTCCTCCTGGGATTCTTATTTTTAAAGCCATGCCACGTCCACCACTTTCCAGGCCGTGGGCTGTGGCAGGTGGGCCTTGGCCGCTGCTCAGGCGCAGGATAGAGGGATACAGATGCTGCACAATTTCTCCCTTGTAATTTTTATTTTTTCATTTTTAATACAAGACAACTGGACATTTCCCACACTCCATTCAACAGCAAGAAGCTGTGTCCTGTCCCGGGACCCAGCCAGGGCTTTCGCATGAAGCAGCATGGTGGAATTCACACTGGGTGTCAGGAATTCACACTGGGTGTCAGGAATTGCTGTGACGGGTCCAGGGGGCTGCCCATCAGAAATGAAGGCCCTAGACCCCGGCGGGGAGCACAGCCCACGTTTCACAGCAAGGGCAAGTGATCACAGCTTTCCTCCCTGCCCCACCCCAGCAATTTGGAAGGGAGGTGTGTGGCCCCGCCATGAGGGCAGAGAGACCTCAGCAAGTCCTGGCACAGGAGCACCCCCTAAAAGGCTGAGGAACCTGCAGGGAGGCAACAAGATGCCATCGTATGCGGGTTGTGGCCAGGAGTGTAACAACCACCCCCGCCTTCCCCGGCAGAGTGTTCCAGACTGGCCCACCTCAGGGACAACTGAGCAAACCGAAGAGATCTTGGCATGAAAGCAGCACACTGATGGACCTTGGTGTCAGTGTCTATGACTGGGAGGGAAGTAATTCCTTCATGGTGTGGGCTGATACGGCTGAGCCTCTCCCTCTGCCCCCTAGGCATGCAGGGCTTGGTCCCTGCCTTGCCCTGGAGGCAGTGGAGTTTCCCTGGTGTTCAGTCTCACAGGGGTTCTGTCTCAGAGAGGAGCTCTTCACTGGGGTTCAGTCTCGGAGTGGTGCTCTTCACTAGGGTTCTGCCTCACAGGGGTGCTCTACACTGGGGTTCAGTCTCAGAGGGGTGCTTCTCACAGGGGTTCTATCTCAGAGGGGTGCCCTTTACTGCTGTTCAGTCTCACAGGGATTCTCTTCACTGGGGATCAGTCTCAGAGGGGTGCACTTCACTGGCTTCTAGCTCACAGGGGTGCTTTTTAAAGGGGTTCACTCTCAGAGGGGTGGTCTTCATTGGGGTTCTGTTTCACAGGGGTGCACTTCACTGGGGATCAGTCTCACAGGGGTTCAGTCTCAGAGGGGTGCTCTTCACTGGGGTTCAGACTCAGAGGGGTGCTCTACACTGGGGTTTATATCTCGCAGGGATGCTCTTTACTGGGGTTCGGTCTCAGAGGGGCTCTGTCTCACAGGTGCACTTCACAGGGGTTGTGCCTCACAGGGGTGCGCTTCAGTATCTGAGGGGTGCTCTTCACTGGGTACTATCTCACAGGAGTGCTTTTTAAAGGGGTTCAGTCTCAGAAGGGTGGTGCTAATTGGGGTTCTGTTTCACGGGAGTGCTCTTCACTGAGGCTCAGTCTCAGAAGGGAGCTCTTCACTGGGTTTGAGTCTCAGAGGAGTGGTCTTCACTGGGGTTCAGTCTCACAGGGGTGCTTTTCACAGGTGTTCTGTCCCAGCGAGGTGAACTTCACTGGGGATCTATCTCACAGGGGTGCTCTTCACAGGGCTTCAGTCTCACAAAGTTGCTCTTCAGTAGGGTTGGATTTCACAGGGGTGGTATTCAATGGGGTTCTGCCTCACAAGGGGTGCTCTTCACTGGGGTTCTGCCTCACTGGTGTGTCATTCACTGGGGTTCTGTCACAGAGGGGTGCTCTTCACCGGGTATCAGTCTCAGAGGGATGCTCTTCACTGGGTTCTATCTCACAGGGGTGATTTTTAAAGAGGCTCAGTCTCAGAGGGGTGCTCTTCAGTGGGGTTCAGTTTCACAGGACTGCTTTTCACCTTGGGTTCTGTCTCACATGTATGCCATTCATGGGGGTTCAGTCTCCCTTAATATGCCACCCTGACTTTAACCTCTGCAGGATGAGAGTCCAATATTCCTGTGATAATCCCCCCCATGACCACTGGACATCTGTGTGCACCCTGCTCTCAGCTAACATTGCTAACAGTGTTTCATTCCCTGCTCCAGGCTTCCTGTGCACCACATCGCCATGCTGCCAGTACCACATAGATGTCAACCACCAAGACTAGACCTCACCACCACAGCTGTTTGTCCTTGCTGGTTATTTTGTCCCATTTAGCAGACCATCACCATTTTTTCCTCCAAGTTCCTGAGCTATCCTCTACTCCATTATTCTTCTGGGTTTGCTGACTCAGCCTGTTGCATTGCCACATGTCCAAAAACCCCACCAAACCACCCCTAGCCCCAGACACATCCAAACTGGCCTGGCACAGATATGCCTCCCCTGCAGGGCCAGCATGGGGACTTGCCTACACGGCAAGACACAGCTCACACCAACCAAGTGCCATTTTTGTTTATCCAACAGTAAAAGGGGATTTCTCACACAAGTTCCCTCTCCTTCAGCATGCTCCCGCCTCTGGGGTGACACCTCTGTGGCTTTTCTGGCAGCTGCAGATCCGAATTAGCTGTCATTAGCCAAACAGCTCTGAAAAGTTCCGCTGTCCTCCTCCCTTCTTTCTGAAATAAGGAGACCACCTAAGCCAAGGAAAAAAATTCTTTCTGGAAGGCTTAAGTACCTCTGACGGGTTTCATTTTTAAACTGCTACCAAACCCTCTCCCTAAGAACCAGAACTAAATCTGAGTGGTGCCTCCCTGCTTGTTTGGTGAGGGGGGCTGGTTTGCTTTGGTTCGACTGCTCTGCTCCCACCCCTGCCCTGGGATGACACCCACGCGCTGCCAGTGGGTGCTGCGTTGCAGCAACACCCGCGGGCAGGCGGGTGGCCACCAGCGGGCAGAGGCAGTGCCTGCTTGGCAGTCCCTTCCAAAGCCAGGCATTGGAATGTTTGGGAAATGAGCTGCTCCTTCAGTAGCCCCAGCATGGCCACCTGCAATAGCCTCCACAAAATCAACTCTGCAGTTTCTCAAAAAGACACTCACCCTCCACGCCCAAAAGGCACTAAAATGGAATGGCAATCAAAAGGCTGCCTATTCATAGGTGGCTATTCCATGCTAATGGGAATAAAAGGGGATGGGGCCACATTTTACAAGGGGTCTCCCGACCCAAACCTCCTAATTATGAAGAAAAATCACTCAATCAATCCAGACATCTGAGGCAGCTTCAGATGACAGGTAGTATTTTGAAGCATACTAAGCGTCTAGTGGGATTCTGCTGGTTTAGCCATTATTCAACACAAGAGCATTTCATGCAACAGGCAGAGCAGCACCCAGATGCACCCCATTTGGCATTTGCAATGCAGAGACCACAGGCGCAACACGGGACCAGTAACCAATTAAGTCACATCAGGAAAAAAAAAAGTGCTCTGTGTCTATTTATTAGAGGAAAAGGAGGTAAATCTAAGAAAAAGCAAGACAACAAAATAAATAGAATTGCAGCCATCCTTTACAGCTACTGGTGCACTGTATTAAAGTGACACTCACCATACAAAGAAATGTGTTTGGTACAGTCCAGTGGGTTGCACATGAATTGCATAACCTTGAAAATCATTGCACAAAGCATCGCAGCAGGAACACAGTTCAGAGCTTTTCTCCAGGAGATGCTTCAAATCCAATCGCTTTTGTTACGTGGGAGGTCAAAGCGCCTGGCACAGAGTAAGCAAAAAGGGCTGCAAAAAGGGATGCTGCGTCAGTGCCCGGTCACCTTCGAACCCTGACAGCAGCTCAGACCTGGACAAGCAATGCCCCACAGGAAAACCCAACTGCCTATCAAAGCCTTGAAATTAATACTCTGATCAATGCCTGGGCACCTGTTGGCGGGGCTGGCAGGAGCCTGTTCCTCGCAGCCCAGACTGCAGCCCCTGTATCAGCCGGCCAACAAGCACTCCAGGCCGTGGAAATGGTCTGGCTGAACTCGGAGAGGTGGAAAACCAGACGCCCCTCAGCCAGCAGCTCAGCGCTGCCCCGCAGCCACGCTGGGACCCAGTGACACCGACGGTTCCCAGCCATCACCCGCCCACGGCTCCTTCCCTTCCCTCCCCTCCTACAGCACGAGTTGAGTTTTTGGACACGAGTCTCCGCACGGTTCAGGAGGAGGGGTCTGACTCTGCAGCAGCATTTCTCCCCCCAGTTTGTGTCTGTGAACTCCTGCCTCTGCTTTTATTCCTGCAGTTTCCAGGGATCTGTGTATATATTTCTACTAGTCTGCTCAACATCAAGCACAGAAGTACAGGCTTTCACCAACCACGTGGGGAACAAACCACAGCTAAGATGACCAGGAAACATTCATAATTTTTAATTCACACCAGTAATAAAATTGCATTACATTTCTCATAAAATAAATGTTCCAGTTTATATACAGAAAACAGACTGTACAGAGCCCTCCCCCAGACCCCAAAAACTCACAAACATACAGGCAATGCAGTGCTCAGCTAAGCAGGCACAACTGTACATCTAAAATTGTAACTGCTTTGTGTTGGGGGGGAAAGTACTACAATGTATATAGTCCTGTCTGGACCAAGAATTAAAAAAATATTGCAGGCAAGCTGACAGGCACCCTCACTGCTCGCGTGGCCGAGCGCCCATCCCACAGTGCTTCAGCGAAGCAGGGATCGTTATTGAACCTGGGACTCGAAGCTCCCGTTCAGCTGCCCTTCCTCATAGTCCATCTGACACAAGATCATGTTGTTCTTCAGGAAAAACTTGTCTCCCACGCAGAATCTGGAAGATAAAAAGAATTAAGGGGTGTAAGCATGAACAGAGGTTAGAACAGGGCGGGGGATCTGAGGCCACGTGGGTCTGAAGGCAACTCTGAGGGCCAGGGTTTGATTTCCAGCTCTGCCAGCAGTGCCAGACCCTTGGGAAGCCCACCCACTTCTTCCCACACTCCCCTTCCCCGCAGGCGCCTCGGGGTTTTGGGGTCCCTCTTCCCAGCACGGCGCTGCTCAGCTCCCAGCCCACGGCTCTACGCAGCAGCTCCCAGCAGCGAGAGGATGCTGGGAGCAGTGAAGGGGTTTGTCCCTGCAGCAGACAAGAGGCATCCGCTCTCCAGCCAGGAAATCAAGCGGGCGATATTAGACAGAGACTATTTGAAGTTTTTGCCGGTCTCCACATTTCCACGGCTCCCTCGGGTGAGGCAGTATTTACACTAATTTCCAGGCAAGGACTGGCTATTAAGTCCTTCCTCACCCCCTTGTGTACAGTGCTGAACAATAAATAGAAATTTCCTGGTGGCTGGACTCCTAACCTTTATCTTCATTGAGCGAAGGGCACTGCTCTCTATATACCATGTAAATTGTTCTGTTTGTCTTGAAGTTGACAGAGAGGCTTGTGATATTTAACAATTTTATTTGACCATTAAGGTCAAAAAAGTTCCACATAGAAGATCGGAAAGGTGTGAACTGATAGCCAATAGCTTTTTCGCCCTGCCTGCTTGCTCAAGAATCAGAAGCTAATCTTTACTTCTTAAGCTAACAAATAATGCTCTTTGCATGCAATTCCGGGGCTGGATTTTGTCCATCATGCCAATGGGCAACGACAGACCAGAGCACAGGCCTGAGCCTCCCTGTCCCAAGCGCCGAGCCTTAAGTCAGCGCCCGGTCCCTAGAGCAGAGAGGCACCGTGCCAAAAGGCATCTCTGAACCGCGAGGAACAGGTAGGCACCAGCCTCTGGTGAGGATGGATATTTACTGGGCTTTGAAGGAGATGACCCTGTCCGTCCTCAGGAGACTTAGCCCTGGCAGGGCTTTGGCAGGGACATTGCCTACGCCTCCTCTAAAATGCTTTCTACATTTGTAACTTGGGCAGCTTCAGGCAGAGCATCCCCCTAGAACTGAGTATTTTCTACTGCAAGAAGAGGGCTAATCATTTCAGAGCTCCTTTATAGCTCCAACATGGGCACAAGTTTTCTCCATCTGGACACCTGCTAATCAAGTACCTTCTAAGGTACTTCTAAGCTGATTAATTTGCCAAGTCAGCACAGACAGAACTGGGTATTGGTTTCCACTTTACATGATTTCACTGGAGATCTTCCACTTTCTTTTCTTTGTGACACATTAGCAGTTCTAAAGTTCAACCTTTTTTTTTGTGTATTTAAAAGCTAAATAGTAATCTCAATTTAAATTAACAGGTTTTATGCTAAAAAACTGTACTGCACAAACTCTCCTAACACCAGCCTCCCTACCAGCATACTCATGGTATAAAGAAATATACTCACAATAAATATCAGACACAGGTGCTTGCTTTTTGCTACTTCAGTACAATATAAATGTCCAGCAAAAGAAATGCTGGATCATCCAAAGATGATGATCATCAAAGAAACCAGGATCATCAACAACTGTCTCTTGCCAAACCTGGCTTGGGTCTAGAGGAGCCAAAGGAAGATTTGGAGAATTAGGGATCTGGGGTGTGTGTGTGTATGAATGAATGTATCGAGAGCTAAAATGCACATCAGGGACACCCCGAGACCCTGTGAAGTTGCAGAAGGGCTTGATTCACTGGGAAGGTGACTGCTCCCTTCTGCCCGCCAGTCCTGCAAATCCAGCAGCAAACTGGGGGCTCTTCAGCTGACACGCTGTAACTAGAGACAGCGGGCTTAACAGGGCAGCTTCAGTCCCAGTTTCATGTGTCCCGGCCCTCAGCTCTCTTCAGAGTGAGATGTGGGGCCACAGAGCCTGTCTGGCTGATTGAGCTGCAGCTGGCACCAGCCAGAAAGAGGCACTGAACCTGCCCTGCTGCTTATACAGAGCCATCTTCTTCTGAGCAAAACCACTTTTAGGTAATGGCAACATGAGCTGCTGGATTTCCTGCAAGCCTTGTAATACTGACCTATTAGCCAGTTACAGCAGGGGCCAACTTTTATTCAGTATTGTGACAAGCAATGTTGACCTTCTAACAGTTCAAAGTCCAGTAGTGTTGTAGGACCTGCTGCAAACCTGATGTTTTGGAGAACGCAGCTGATGGAAACACTGCACAGTGAGTAAAAGTCTTAAGAGATTTAGCTCTGACACATTTAACACTCTACACAGAGTCTAGCTATAAAAGGGCAAATAAGCTGGAAGAGAACTAGAGAAGGGTCTTCATAAGCAAATCCTTTTGTAGCTGAAGAATGAGGCGGGGTTTCCCACTCAGAACTAGCTTTGGCACCCACCCCTGCAACTTTGACTTTAGGGTTACACAAACTGACTGTTCTCAGTTCAGCCTCTAGTGTCAACCTGTGACCAGAGCACTTCTATTCTGCCCTCTTGGGTCACAATCTTTAGAGATGTCATAAAAGTTAGTAACCTTCTGATCTCAGGCAAATATAACAATCTACACATAGCTCTATGCTGTCTACTCAGCCTACTAGATGATCTCTGAGGTCCCTTCCAACCCTGACAATTCTATGATTCTAAATACTCATCCTACAGCCTCCAAGGCCAACCTAGCAGTCCTGCCTGTGCAGCCCAGAGCCGTGAGTTTCCTCCGCCCAAAGGGACATTCCAGATGCTCCAGCCCTAGAGCAGGGGCTTGGTGCAGGCTGGAGAAAGCCGAGCGTCAGGGCTGAGCCAAGCGTTAGGGCTGAGCCTGCCAAGCACCCTGCGACACTTCTGAGTCTGGAGACAAAGCCCACAGGCCACCAGCAGTTCCAGCTGCAGGAAGACAGACCATCTCCAGGAGGGAACAGCTGAGCTCTGCCAACAGTCCCATGCTGCTGCTGGGCAATCCCAGGAGCACGTTCAAGAGTGTCAAAACACGAGTGGGCAATGAAAAGATATAGCGTGGCTTCCGGAGAAGAAGGAGCCCGAGGCCAGGAGGGGTGCATCTTTTAACCTCACTAGAGACTAATCTTTCT